>CAUYON010071181.1:0-24818 GCA_963573935.1 Arctocebus calabarensis
TTACTTGATCTTTGACAAGTCAATTAAAAACATTCAGTGGGGAAAAGACTCTCTATTTAACAAATGGTGCTGGGTGAACTGGCTAGCGACCTGTAAAAGACTGAAACTGAACCCACATCTCTCACCATTAACTAAAGATAGACTCCCACAGGATTAAAGACTTAAACTTAAGACATGAAACTATAAAAATTCTAGAAGAAAGTGCAGGGAAAACTCTTGAAGGAATCAGCTTGGGTGAATATTTTATGAGGAGGACTCCCCAGGCAATTGAAGCAGTATCAAGATACACTACTGGGACCTGATCAAACTAAAAAGCTTCTGTACAACCAAGAACATACTAAGTTTTGCAAGCAGACAGCTCTCAGAATGGGAGAAAATATTTGCAGGTTATGCCTCCAACAAAGGTTTAATAACCAGAATTCACAGAGAACTCAAATGTATTAGCAAGAAAAGAACTAGTGATCCCATCTTAGGGTGGGCAAAGGACTTGAAGAGAAACTTCTCTAAAGAAGATAGGCTCACGGCCTATAGACACATGAAAAAATGCTCACCATCCTTAATCATCAGAGAAATGCAAATTAAAACTACTTTGAGATATCACCTAACTCCAGTAAGATTAGCCCACATAACAAAATCCCCAAACCAGAGATGTTGGTGTGGATGTGGAGAAAAGGGAACACTTCTACACTGCTGGTGGGAAACCACACTAAGTTCCTTTTGGAAGAATGTTTGGAGAGTACTTAGAGATCTGAAAATAGACCTGCCATTCGATCCTATAATTCCTTTACTAGGTATATACCCAGAAGACCAAAAATCACATTATAACAAAGAAATCTTACCAGAATGTTTATTGCAGCCCAATTCATAATTGCTAAATCATGGAAGAAGCCCAAGTGCCCATCGACCCATTAATGGATTAATAAATTGTGGTATGTGTATATCATGGAATATTATGCAGCCTTAAAGAAAGATGGTGACTTTACCTCTTTCATGTTTACATGGATGGAGCTAGAACAAGTTCTTCTTAGCAAAGTATCTCAAGAATGGAAGAAAAAGTATCCAATGTACTCAGCCCTACTATGAAGCTAATTTATAGTTTTCATATGAAGGCTATAATCCAACTATAGCACAAGAATATGGGGAAAGAGGTAATGGAGGGGAGGGGAGAGGGGACTTTGGGGTGCAGGGAGGGTAATCGGTGGGGACACACATATGGCGCATCTTGGAAAGTTAGAGGCAGAACTTACTAAATGCAGAATACAAATGTCTTCATACAATAATAAGAAAATACCCTGAAGGCTATGTTAAACAGTTTGATGAAAATATTTCAGATTGTATATGAAGCCAGCACATTGTACACCTTAATTGCACTAATGTACGCAGCTATGATTTAATAAAAACAAACAAAAATAAATAAATAAATAGTACCGATGCAAACTGTTTATAATAGAGAGTTATGGCCAAGTGTATATTTTACCCCTCAACACCTTGCAATATTTTCCTTACAAGTTGACTACCTTGGTCACTTGCACTATATTTTTTTTCCTTCCCAAATATCTTTCTTTTCCACTATCACTCCCTGATTTGAATTTGTTACAGAAACTCACTTAGCTTCCTTAACTTCATTGCTAGCACTTCTCTTCCAACCATCCGTCCTCAACCATTCTCTCCTCTACGTTTACCTAGTGCCAACACCACTACCAACAGTAGATCCTCTCCATTTTCTGCAAGGAAACTCTCTGGTCAAATATAAACTGCTTTCTTTCTCTGGGAAGAGCCATGTCCCTGGAGAATTAGGTGATTCTTTGCCTGATTCACACTTTACTCTGTATCATTTAGCTGCCTCTAAAACAGGAAATATTTTATGTTTGTTTGTTCTCCTCTTTCTTTGGTTCTAATGTAGCTGTTCACAATAACAATCAAGGCCAATAATCAAGTCAGTGTGAAGTTAACACTAGCCTTGTTACTTGTGACTGACTCTAAAAAAACATTTTCTGCTACCTCCCCCTGCCCTTAACTCATTCTGTTCCCCTCTGGCCTTATCTCAGGTATGTCTATTTCTGTGAGTTTCTGACATTGGCTGTGTCTTTGGTAGTGATCTTTCACATACTCTAGGCTTAGACCAGTTGTTGGTACATTGTTAATCCACAAGAGAAAGATAAAATATGATTGCCTTTCTACAGAATTCCATAGTTTAGCTAGGAGCTAGGAGCTTAAAGACAAAAAATAGTGAGATATGAAATGTTAATTCTGGGAAAAAAAAAAAAAAAACTACAGTAGTTGTATGGAGAGTAATTTCTGTAATAAATGAGAGGATGGAAATGAAGTCCCATGAATAAGGGCCAAAAAGGCTTCCCAGAAGAGGTAGGAATTGAGCTGAACCTTCTTGGATGATTTGGAATTAAATAAGCCAATAATGGAAGGGGAGAACTCTCCAGGTGGCCAAATGATCAAATACAGGAAGTGTGAAGTGAGAGGGAGACTGCTTTGTGAAGAGAAAAGAAGAGCAAGCAGAGCTCTGTTGTAGCAACTCAATGCACTACAGTAATTGAAGAGTCAACCTATAGTCATGGTCAATGTTTATCTGTCTTTATATCAGCTTACTGTTTTTCTCCTCTTTGGATTAATATACCTTAGTCTTCTAAATCATCTGCCTGAATTTGCCTCTCAGGGACTCAAGAACTTTTCTTGTTTATCTCACAAATGACTCCTTAGCAAATCTTTTACCATGTCACTGGGTCACATATCCTTCTATTGTGGGGGAGATGAATATGCAGTTTAAAAAGTGCATTCAAAACTACCTGGGGGAGTATACATTTCATTTTTATCTTTTTGAAAAGAAAGTAACTGAAATATGACTGAATTCCAACTGGGAATTTACACACGTAAATAAGAATAGCCAGATGCTTGGGAACTTCACATTCCATACCCCAATAAATTATTCTTTCTGCCAACAATATCAAAGGACTTAGTGAACTCACTTAACATCTCAGCACCTCAACACTGTGCTAGTTTCCCTAGGAACAGTATGAATGTAACCAAATGATTTTAACTATGCTTACGTGTTAGAGTCCAGTCTCTAAATGAGTCCAGTGTCTATACTAACCTTGTCTGTGTTCCAGGGAAGAGGAACTAGTTACTTAACAACTTTGCATTAATTAACAGATGTCTGGAAGTCTTTCAGGAAGGAAAAAAAGGCAAGATCATGAATCCCACAGATATTTTCTGCTTTTTTTTCAGACTTTTTTTCTACCTTTTTTCCTACTTTTATTTTCATACTTTTTTTTTTTCTTCTTTTGCTTCAGTAGGAACAAGGGATCTCAATGTCCGATTCTTAACCATTTCATTTAGGGCACTACATCTCTGAAAGGACAGAAAACACTTTCAAACACAGACCTGGAATATTCCACAGGTGCAACCCGAATATTTTTAATACATCCTTCATGCTAGAGTACCCTCACTTCCTAGCTTTTTCAAAAATAATTGGGGTTTTAAAAATATATAAAATAACTCTCTCTTTCTGAGTTCCAAAAATGTAAGAAACAAAGGACCCAAGTGGAAGATACCCCTGTTATTTTGGTCAATACTTCTTCATTTTCTTTGTATTAGGCTTTTTAAATTAATTAATTATTTTTTTTATTTAAAAGTATTATGAGGGCACAAATTTTTAGGCTACATTGTTTTTAATTCTAAGGTAAAGTTCTAGTCATAGTTGAGCTCTTCAATCAGGGATCATGATGATCACCCTCACATTGTGCACATTAGGTGAAATCCTGCCAAATGGCCTCTTCTGTCCTGACAGTCATCCTTTTTCCTCCCCACTTCTCTCTTCCTCTTTTCCCCTCCCCTTTGATAGACTACACTTTTTGTTTTAACTTTCTTGTGAGTGTCTAGTTGTTTATATATTGGTATCATGTTATTATTGAGTACATTAGAAATATTTTTCTCCATTCTTAAAATACTTTACCAAGAAGAATGTGTTTCAACTCCATCCTGCTAAACACAAAAGATGTAAATTCTCCATCTCTTTATGGCCGAATAGTACTCCGTGATACGCATATACCTCAGTTTGTTAATCCATTCATGGGTTTATGGGCTTGGGTAGATTCTCTGACTTGGCAATTATGAGTTGAGCTGCAATAAACATTCTGGTGCAAATGTCCTTGTGGTAAAATTATGTTTATTATTCTGGGTAGATATCTAGTAATGGGATTGCAGGATCAAATGGAAGATCAACTTTTACTTCTTTAAAAATACTCCATATTTTATAATAGCACCAGAATAGAAAATCAAGCATTCCCTGCACTCAATACTAAGCTGAAACTTGTGGATTAATAACAATGTGCATATATAGGAGAAAAACTCAATTAAATTCAAGAAGAGAAAAAAAAATACTCCATATTTCTATAATAACGGAGAAATTGCTGGGAGGGCTATGTTAATCAGGTTGATGAAAATAGTTAAGATTGTATATGAAGCCAGCACATTGTACCCCTTGATTACACTATTGTACACAGCTATGATTTAATGATAAGGATAATAATAATAAAAAAGAATCTAAAGCATAAAAAATAACTGTGAGATTGTTACAGGTAATACAATAAACATTAGTGTAAGCCTAAAAACAAAAAACAAAAAACAAAAACATCTGTGGTTGTTGGGCAGTGCTGGTCTGGCTTTAGCGCAGTCTTCTGCCTGCCTGAGCTTATGACCCCCAGGTTCTCTTTCTGGTAGATGCGGCGGAAGACAAAGGGAAGTGGCTAAGGACAGAGAGCAGGAGGCTAGGGACTGTTCCCCAGTTGCACACACAGTGGGGACCTCTAAAGACCTTAAATTGAGCTGGAGCTCATTACCGTACAATTAACATTGCAGTGGTGCGCCCTGTGGGTTTTTTGGGAAGGTTCAGGAAAACACAAGCATAATACGGAGTTTGCGTAGCCTCAACCTGTCAATTACCCCCAAGGGCCCAAGGGCGGGAGAGGCCAGCCAACCCTGCAGGTGTCAAGTTGGAGAAACTAGCGGGCATGTAAAACACAGCGCATGCTCAGACGCACAGAGAAAGCTCGCTGGCCTTGACTTTCATTCTGCAACACGGTGTGTATAGGTGATTGGTCAGTTATCAGCCATGCACCAGTGGTCGCTGGGACCCAAGAAGCGGAGAACATCCACATCCAGCCAGACTTGGCATCGTCGAAGGAAACACACTGTATTCATCATCCCAGTGCTCCAGTGACACATGCTTGGCGATCATTACATTTAAAATTGCCGGAGGTGAAGAAAATCTCAATGCGACTCCACGTTAGAGCGCTGAGTGCAGGTGGGAATAGGTGCCCTTATCCCATCTGCCTCTGTGGGAAGCAGCAGCCAGAGGAACATCTTCACATCTTCACATTGTTGCCACTTCATCGTTTACAGGCCTCACTGTTCCCTCAGATGGGCTTTTATGTGCCAGAGTGGGGCTGTTTGTCTTTTCAGATAGCTTACCTACGTCCTTTTTAATTGTAATGGAACTCTGGAAGTACTGGGAAAATGAACTGCTTGCTGTAATCATTAGTTTGAGAAGTTTAAATATCACCCATTTTGTGCAGGTTATATTTCAGGATTTGAAAAAAAAAAAAGTTCATCTAAATGGTGAAAAAAGCGACAGCAGTTTTTTCCAAGCAACATCAGGTTTTTGTCGTTAATTAGTTAATATAGTACTTGTAAAGCACCTCGAAAATGAAAAGTGCCGTGTCATTGAGTGTGTCCTTTCTCATCAGCACCCATAGATTTTAATCACGTTATAAGGTCATAGACTATTTTGCTACACGGAGAAAGAGAATGTTTTTTTCTCATGCTATCAGCATTTCTTTAGAAGGCGATATGGGAAGAAATTATTTTCTCTGGGTTTCTTTTAGTGTTTCCTTAAATTGAATGAGATTTCTGTAGTTTTATGCGCTTTGTCATCTGTAGTCATAGGTTCATAGTGGCTGGGGGACTGTCCGGATTGGTCCAACCACAGAATGGACATACACCCCTCTAATCGGGACCTCTGTCTTCCTCTTCTGATGCCTTTGATTCTTATCCACATCATAGATGTCCTCAGATATCTACTGACCCCCTCAAAACTAAACACGATTTGATCTAAGCTTTCCACTCAGACTATCACCCCTAATTTTATTTTGATTTAAGCACTGCCATTTTTTGCTTTTGTGATTGTAAATTTGTAGTTATCATTTCTTACTTCTCTTCCACTTGAATTGCAAAATCTCGCAATTTTCCCTTCTGTAATTTCTACATTTAAAAAGTTTTTATTGTGCTTTATCATAAGGACAGATCACAGATCCATACTTAAATCCCACGAATTCTATCTTTTCTTGCAATATCATTGAAACAAGGTGGCTCATGCCCGTAATACCAGTACTCTGGGAGGCCTAGGTGAGTGGAATGCCTGAGCTTACAGGTTCTAGACCAGCCTGAGCAAGTGTGAGACCCCTGTCTCTAAAAAATAGCTGGGTGTTGTGGCTGGTGCCTGGAGTCCTAGCTACTTGGGAGGCAAGACACTCACTTGAGTCCAGGAGTTTGAGGTTGCTGTGAGCTATGAGGCCATGGCACGCCTCCCAGGGTGACAAAGTGAGACTCTGTCTCAAAACAAAAACAAAAACAAAAAAACAAAAAAGAGGCCATTTTGTGAAGAGACGAAGACAGAGCAGTTGCGGCCGTGTCGTCGACCTGGAGCAGTACTTGGCTTCTCCACGTAGAATCCGGGGGTAGGAGACTCAGAATCGAATCTCTTCTCCCTCCCCTCTCCTGTGAGATTTTTTTGATCTTCAGCTACATTTTTTCACTTTGTGAAGAACCTTATCATCAAACGTAATGGCTAGCAATGTTACCAACAAAACAGACCCTCGCTCCATGAACTCCTGTGTATTCACTGGGAATCTCAACACTCTTGGGGTGAAGAAGTCTGATGTGGAAGCAATTTTCTCACAATATGGCAAAATTGTGGGTTGCTCTGTTCACAAGGGCTTTGCCTTTGTTCAGTATGTTAATGAGAGAAATGTCCGGGCTGCTGTAGCAGGAGAGGATGGAAGAATGATTGCTGGCCAAGTTTTAGATATTAATCTGACTGCAGAGCCAAAAGTGAATCGAGGAAAAGCAGGTGTGAAATGATCTGCAGCGGAGATGTACAGGTCAGTACCAGAACACCCTTCTCCATCCCCTCTTCTCAGCTCCTCTTTTGACTTGGACTATGACTTTCAACGGGATTATTATGACAGGTTTACAGTTACCCAGCCTGTGTTCCTCCTCCTCCTCCTATTGCTCGGGCTGTGGTGCCCTCAAAACGCCAGCACGTATCAGGAAACACCTCACGAAGGGGAAAAAGCTTCAATTCTAAGAGTTGACAGCGAGGTTCTTCCAAGTCTGGAAAGTTGAAAGGGGATGACCTTCAGGCCATTAAGAAGGAGTTGACCCAGACAAAACAAAAAGTGGATACTTTACTGGAAAACCTGGAAAAATTGAAAAGGAGCAGAGCAAACAAGCGGCAGGAGAGCTAAAGAATGGTAAGTCAGAAGAAGAGCAGAGCAGCAGCTCCCTGAAGGAAGATGAGACTAATGTAAAGATGGAGTTTGAGGCGGGTGCTGAGGACTCTGCTGAAGAGGGGGACTTACTGGATGGGGGATCCTCCATCATCATGTTGGATGAGGATATGGGGAGGATAATAATGAGGATAATGAGGATGGGGAGAAGACCAGCTGGAGCTAATCAAGAATGATGAAAAAGAGCCTGAGGAAGGAGAGTGTGACAGACAGCGCCAATGGCGAGGATGACTCTTAAGCACATAGTGGGGTTTAGAAATCTTATCCCATTATTTCTTTACGTAGGTGCTTGTGTAGATCAAAATTCTCACCAGATCCTCTCCCCCTAGTATCTTCACCACATGCTCACTGTTGTCCCATCCCTATCCTTCCCATGTTCATTAATTCATATTGCCCTGCGCCTAGTCCCATTTTCACTTCCTTTGATGCTCCTAGTAGTTTTGTTAAGTCTTACCCTGTAATGTTTTACTTTTAATTTTGATACCTCTTTATGACTTAACAATAAAAAGGATGTATGGTTTTTACCAGCAGTCTCCAAAATAATCCATGCAGGGAGAACAGTTCTTTCCATTCATACATGCGTTCAGTAGTTGCTTCCCTAACTGCAAAAGCAATCTCATTTAGTTAAAGTAGCACCTAAGAGCAGCTTTGAGTTAGAAGTATGTATTATACTCCATGTAAGAGTACTAATGTGGGGCAGTTCGACACAAATGTAACAATGTATTTTTGTGAATGAGAGTTGGCATGTCAAATGCATCCTCTAGAATAATAATTAGTGTAATAGTCTTAAGGTTTGTTTTCTAAAGTTGATACTGTGGGTTATTTTTGTGAACAGTCTGATGTTTGGGATCTTTTTCCCTCAAAATAAGTCCTTATTAGACCAGGAATTTGGAGAAAAAAATTACCCTGGTTTTTTTATTTTTGTATAATTGTTTCAAATTCATTGTTTTACAGCGCCCTCCACAAAGTTACTGGAGTATGTACTAGATACATTTTACTTGGAGTCATAAATATGCATACTTTCATACATATTATATTTCATTAAGATGACTTGTTGGATTAAGGAGTCAGGTAATGACGTGAAGATTCTTGGGCAAAAGGACTTTTTTCATCCAAATAAAAAAGTTAAGAACAGTAAAAAAATAAATAAATAAAAATAAATTTAAAGGAATATGAACAGTATGATTCTGGGGTGACAGAAATGTTCTACATGTTGTTTGCAGTGAGGGTTACATGAGTATGTACATTTGTTGAAACTCACCAAACTGTACATTTAAAATGTGTGCACTTGGGTGGCGCCTGTAGCCCAAGCGGCTAAGGTGCCAGACACATACACCAGAGTTGGTGGGTTGGAATCGGCCCAGGCCTGCCAAACAATGACAACTACAACCAAAAAACAGTCAGTATTCTAGCAGGCACCTGTAGCCCCAGCTACTTGGGAGGCTGAGGCAAGAGAATTGCTTAAGCCCAGGAGTTGGAGGTTGCTGTGAGCTGTGACACCAAGGTGATAGCTTGAGGCACTATCTCAAAAAAAAAAAAGTGTGCACTTTATTGTACGTAAATTATTTCTCAATAAGGTTGATTTTGGGCCAGTGTGGTGGCTCAAGTGTGTAATCCTAGCATTCTAGGAGGCCAAGGCGGGTGGATTGTCTGAGCTCATGGGTTCAAGACAAGCCTGAGCCAGTCTCGTCTCTAAAAATAGCTGTGCATTGTGGCAGGCACCTGTAGTCCCAGGTACTCGGGAGACTGGGGCAAGAGAATCACTTGAGCACAAGAGTTTGAGGTTGCTGTGAGCAATGACACCATGGCACTCTTCCAGGGGTGGCAAAGTGAGACTCTGTCTCAAAAAAATAATAAAATAGGCAGCACCCATGGCTCATCGAGTAGGGCGCCAGTCCCATATACCAAAGGTGGTGAGTTCAAACCTGGCCTCGGCTGAATTGCAAAACAGAAAAATAGCCAGGCGTTGTGGCTGGCGCCTGTAGTCCCAGCTACTTGGGAGACTGAGGCAAGAGAATCGTCTAAGCCTAAAAGTCGGAGGTTGCTGTGAGCTGTGTGACACCAGGGCACTCTACTGAGGACGATAAAGTAAAACTCTGTCTCTACAAAAAAAAAAAAAATAATAATAAAATAAAATAAAAATAGCTGGGTGTTATGGCAAGTTCCTGTAGTCCCAGCTACTCAGGAGGCTGAGATAAGAGAATCATTTGAGCCCAAGAGTTTGAGGGCTCCACAGCACTCTACTGAGGGTAATGAAGTAAGACTCTGTCTCAAAAAAATAAATAAAAAATAAGGTTGATTTTTAAATTCCCAGCATCCAAGTTTGTGATGCCTTTCATTGGCTAAGCCCTCCCAAAAGCCAAAAAAAAAAAAAACAAAAAAGAGCCAAGGCAGTTCCCATTCCAGGGAGGTGCTCACAAGAGAACTTGATTGTCAAATCTGTGCCTACAGAGGAAACCATTCCACTTCCTTGTTTTTCTGCCAACAGAAATAATTCATAGTGGCTGTCCCATTTCCTTTTTCCTGGCATATCAAGTCTGGCCCTGAGAGTTAAAGCAGAAATAGAGACAGAGTTCAGGGCTCTTATGCAATTCTGCCTTTTCTACCTCACACCTTCATGCTAGAAGGAACACACCACTGGCTCAAAGTGTATGGTTTTATACCAAAACATTATTGTATTGTTACAGATCAATTTTGGATTAGTCCAACAACCAAATTCACTGCCAAGACCAGGCTTGGTATTGGAAGAATAAGAAAAAACTAAAACACTTGCTTGAGGGGGTCAGTTGCTCCTTAGCCAGGATGTTCTAACAGGAACTATTTAGTAATGTTCTATTCCTTAATTCTTTTTTTTTTTTTTGAGACAGAGTCTCACTTTATCGCCCTGGGTAGAGTGCCGTGGCGTCACACTGCTCACAGCAACCTCCAGCTCTTGGGCTTAAGCGATTCCCTTGTCTCAGCCTCCCTAGTAGCTGGGACTACAGGCGCCCGCCACAATGCCCGGCTATTTTTTTGTTTTGCAGTTTGGCCGAGGCCGGGCTTGAACCCACCACCTTCGGTATATGGGGCTGGCGCCCTACTCGCTGAGCCACAGGAGCCGCCCTATTCCTTAATTCTTTGTGTAACTCTTACAGCAGCATACTTTAAATCAGTGGTTCTTAAGCCTCCTAATGCTGCAATGTTTTTTCATTGTTAAAAAGGGGTTGTGACCCACAGGTTGAAAACTGCTGCTTTAAATGGTTTACACTGGTAACTTTTTTTTTTTTTTGAGACAGTGTTTCATGCTATTGCCCTAGGCTAAAGCTCACAGCAACCTCAAACTCTTGGACTCAAGCACTCCTCCTGCCTCAGCCTCCCGAGTAACTGGAACTACAGGCACCCATCGCAACACCTGGCTAGTTTTTCTCTTTTTAGTAGAGATAGTCTCACTCTTTCTGGTAGAGTGAGGCTGGCAGGCTGGTCTCAAACTCCTGACATCAAGTGATCCATAAACTAGTAAATTTTTAGTTCTCATTTACCTCTATTCTTGATTATACAACTCAATAGCAGCACATTTTTTAACTCAGATAATATATTGGTGAACAATTCATATATTCAACTAGATAGACTCACCCCTCATTTCTACTAGGCCATATGTAGATGATTCACTCCTCGGATTAGCTGTACTATTTTTTTTAGCTGTGCTAAATTTTATATTCCAGAGAGTTCTATTCCATTTCAATTGAACAGTACTTACTAAAATATCTTCTTCATTCTGTGTTAGGTGTGTGGGATGAGAGGGATGCAAGGGGGGAAAGTGCTGTATACAAATAAGAAATAGGAGGCTTATCCTTTGATGGAAATAAGATAAACCCATGACACAGTGAAACTTGAAGTCAAAGGAGTATACAATTAAGGGAGAATATAGGGGTAGAGACACCAGGAATGGCAGAGGTCCAGTTGAAGTTATGAAGTTGGTAAGGTCAGGTCAGATTCCCAGCCCTCACACATCATTCTAGAAGCAGGCACCTAATGCCTCTCCCAGTAATGCCAAGAGCACTTGACACTGGAAAAATCTAAAACAAGATCATGTTACACTCCTGCTTAGAAATCTTCCATGGTTCCTTACAACCTCAGGGTAAAGTTTTTTTGTTGTTGTTTGTTTTTTGGTAGAGACAGAGTCTCACTTTTATCGCCCTCCGTAGAGTGCCGTAGCGTTACACAGCTCACAGCAACCTCCAACTCCTGGGCTTAGGCGATTCTCTTGCCTCAGCCTCCCTAGTAGCTGGGACTATAGGCTCCCGCCACAACGCCTGGCTGTTTTTCTGTTGTGCAGTTGAACCTTTGGTATATGGAGCCAGCACCGTACTTGATGAGCCACAGGCGCCGCCCAGGGTAAAGTTTTTAACTGCATAGTCTGGGACACTTAAGGCCTTTCCTGGTCTTGCTCAGACTCTGCCAAAGTTCTACTCAATGTATCAAGAGCCTTACTACATGCCAATACCATGCCAAAAGCTGGGGGTACAAAAACAAAAAGATGTCTCTGTATAGCTGAGAACACAGACAATGAATAACTAATACAATGTGAGTTGGAAAAACAGATTAAGATATGACTGATTCTGCCTGGAAGTGGGAGTTTGAGGGCTGGTTGTAAGACGGAGCTATGGAGAAATATGGGCCTAGGATGGTAGTTATCAAAAAAAAAAAAAAGAGAGGAAGGGAATCCCAGGCCATGGCAACAGTCAGAACTAAGCCTCAGAGCTGTGAAAGTATACTGCCCACTTTAGGAATGGTGTGTGTGTTTGGGGGCTCCATGGGTGGGGGATAGAGGGCAGCAGTGTAGGATAAAGATAATAAGAAACAGAGAGAGAATTTAGGAAAGATAGGTGAACAATCTAACACAGTATCAATAAATAACCATTGCTTCCATTTAGTGAAAGCTTATAAGTGGCCAGTGCTTTGTAATATTATCTATTATACATCGCAGGTACATAACATGTATTCTGTTTTTTTTGTTTTGTTTTTTTGAGACAGAGTCTTAGTATGTCGTCCTCGGCAGAGTACCGTGGCGTCACACCTTACAGCAACCTCAAACTCTTGGGCTTAAGGAATTCTCTTGCTTCAGCATCCCAAGTAGCTGGGACTATAGGCACCCAACACGACGCCCAGCTATTTGTTTGTTGCAGTTGTTTAGTTGGCCCCGGCCAGGTTGGAACCTGCCACCCTCAGTGAATGTGGCTGGCGCCGTAACCACTGTGCTACAGGTGCCAAACCAACATGCATTCTGTTTCATGCTATTATTTCTAATACTTAATAGTCAGTTAACGTATTACTAATCTGACTTTGCAAAAGAGGTTCAGAGAAGTTGGAACCTTACTGAAAATCACACAGACATTTCATGCAGAGATAGGACTTGATCCCAGGTTTGCTTGGTGCCAAAACATGGGTTGTGCAGCCTTTCTTATGGATAGCTACCGTGACTAAGGTAGTGTTTTCCATTCCCTGTCTCTGTCCTAATAACCCTGCAAAGAAAGTATTATGCTCATCATATAGGAAAAGAAAATGAAGATCAGCAAAAAAAATTACTGTTCCAAATGCATACTATTAATAAGGGCAGAACCTGGATTTGAAGGTTTTAGGTTTGTCCACTGTATGACAATTTAATATTGACTATGCAGACAATGAGAAGGCCTTTCAGGTTTAAGTCTGAGAATTCACCACACAATCAGATGGGTGATATAGGAAAGTAATTCTGGGATAAAAATCAAGGGAAGGATAAAGACCAACAAGCCCATTCATTTATAAGGCCATTACAACTGCTCAGGTGACACACAGTAAGACAGGCAGTAAAATCAGAAGAAGAGACAAAGCTAAGAGAATCACCCAAGAGCTGGCTAAATGACACTTTCTCTGTCTCCTCTAGGTCGACTTAACTACTCATTTCTTTGTACATATTTATGTCCTAAACATCACATTCACTTGGGTAATTACTTGTTTACATGTCTGATTACTAGGCTGGGACGCCCCAAAGGCAGAGACTATCTCACCCATTTTTATGTCCCTAGCACAATGATTTTCACGCCCTAGTTGTTTGATGAATACTGGAAAGAGGGAGGATGGATAGAAAAAAGAAGGGAGGTGGGGACTGAAAGATGGTGAGCACTAGAATGCACAGCGAAAAGAAAAAGCAAGGCTGGTGTGAACATGCCAAAGGCTCATGGTGCAGAACCTTGGATACAAGGTTAAGGTTAGCTACTAAGGCTATGACCAGACTATACAGAGTCTTAAATGCCAGGGAAAGAATAATAAAGTTTATCTGGTAAACAAAAGGGAGCAACCGAACTTTTGAAGCACAAAAGGTTGTGACTAAAGCAATGCTTTAGGAAGATGTGTCTTTCCTTTACTATCTCTAGCACTTTTCTGGGCCAATCTCTTTCACCTTCAGCAGGAGCACACTTGTGGAATGGAAATTCATTCAACTATGAGGCTAAATACAACACATTAAGAAGGTAAGTCTGGATGTGAGGGCAATCTGGCTGTGACATCCGTCACCCACTGATCGCCAGGGTTGATTCCTCTGATCTGATTCACTAGGCAGGTGGCCCCTTCCTCCCTCACCACTCCATGTGTGTCCCTCCCAAAGCTTCACACTTGCTTGAAGAGGACGACCTTCCCCAATTAAGAAACACTATTCTTCAGTCAAGGGTATACAAGTAGCTGCGCTTCCCTGCTAGAACCTCAACACTCAAAGAAGGTAAGTCAGTCATATCTCATGTCACGTAAGTGGGTTTTGGATTATCCACATGATTAACTCCATGAGCATCAGCATAAATAAGGAGGAGGCTAAACAAGCTGACTGAGAAACAACTTAGGAGCAGAGAGTTCACTCTATGCCAATCTGACTAGAGATGAAAATCAGTAGCTAGTTCTAGTCTGGTGAACCTCTGCATCCAGAAGCCTCAACTTCCCTGTGTGATCTTCATAGCCTGGGCAAGGCATGCAGGCTTCCAGACATGTCCAGGGCTCTGCTGGTGGCTCAGTCATGGGTCAGCCACCACCAGCAATCATTTGTTACCTGCCACCATCAGAAAATACGATGTTCTGGAAACATACTCCAGGGCCAAGGAGGTCCAAGCAGGTCATCAAACTCTTAAAAAAGGAAAAGAGGAAGAACAGAGAGCCACACAAGCCAAAAAAACCTACCCCTACGGCTCAGTGCCTGTGGCTCAACGGGCTAAGGCGCCAGCCATGTACACCCGAGCTGGCGGGTTCGAATCCAGCCTGGGCCTGCCAAACAACAATGACAGCTGCAACCAAAAAATGGCCGGGCGTCGTGGCGAGCGCCTGTAGTCCCAGCTACTTGGGAGGTGGAGGCAGGAGACTAGCTTGAGCCCAGGAATTGGAGGTTGCTGTGAGCTGTGACTCCACAGCACTCTACCCAGGGTGACAGCTTGAGGCTCTGTCTCAAAAAAAAAAATCTACCCCCGTGTTCATGCCTGCTTTTTACATCTTGGTTTTTCTACTCTGCTGTTTGAGCCCCACTGTCCTCTGTGAGGTATGAAGGCAAACTGAAGGACAGATTCGTCCAAAGGCCTCCTAAAACAGAAATACTTACCAAATATTTTAAACCAGCAGGGCGAGAAAAAAAAAGGTAGGCAAAGGAGATCTGGGGTCTGCATTAAGCAAAGAAAATGTGTGGAGAGAATGGAGATGGAACCTAGGAGAAGAGTTGAGCAGACATAAGAATGAATCTGTCGCTCATACCATACACAAAAAAATGAACTCAAAACGGATTATAGGCCTAAATGTAAGAGCTAAAACTATACGTACTGCAGCACTGTTCACAAGAGCCGAGACATGAAAAAAACTTAAATCCATCAACAGATGGATAAAGAAAATGTGGCAAACAATGGAATACTATTGCACCTTAAAAAAAGAAGGAGATTTTGCAATATGCAACAACATGAACCTTGAGGTCGTTATGCTAAGTGAGACAGACAGGCCAATTACAGGATGACACTACTGTATGATTCCCCTTACATGAGGTATCTAAAATTGTCAAATTCATAGAAACAAAGAATGGAATGATGGCTGCCAGGGGCTGGGGGAAGGAGAAATAGGGAGTTAATAACCAACAGGCATAAAGTTTCAATTAAGTAAAATGAATAAGCCCTAGAGATCTGGGGCATATACCTTTGTACCTATGGTCAACAATAGTGTATCGTATACTTGAAAATTTGTTAAGAGAGTAGATCTCACGTTAAGTGTTCTGACCATAAACAAAAGTTTTAGGCCAGGGATAGTGGCTCAAAACTGTAATCCTACCAATTTGGGAGGTCAAGGTAGGATTGCTTGAGGCTAGGAGTTCAAGACCAGCCTGAGGAAGAGCAAAACCCTATCTCTACAAAAATAGAAAAATTAGCTGGGCATGGTAGCACATGCTTATAGTTCCAGCCACTCATGAGGGGGGCAAAGAATCACATGAGCCCCCAAATTTGTGACTGCAGTGAGTATGAGGATGTCACTGCCTCTAGCCTGGGTAACAGAGAGAGAACTGGCCTCCAAAGAAAAATTTCTTTTTAAAAAGAACTATAACTGGGCTTGGCGCCTGTGGCTCAACAGACTAAGGCACCAGCCACATACACCTGAGCTGGGGGGTTCAAATCCAGCCCAGGCCCACCAAACAATAATAATGGCTGCAACCAAAAAATGGCCAGGCGTTGTGGCGGGCGCCTGTAGTCCCAGCTACTTAGGAGGCGGAGGCAGGAGACTCACTTGAGCCCAGGAACTAGAGGTTGCTGTGAGCTGTGATGCCACAGCACTCTATCCAGGGTGACAGCTTGAGGCTCTGTCTCAAAAAAAAAAAAAAAAACTATAACTGGGGCAGCGCCTGTGACTCACCCCCCAGAGGTGGCGGGTTCAAACCCAGCCCCGGCCAAAAACCACAAAAATAATAATAATAATAATAATAATAATAAAAGAACTATAACCAACTTGACACCCATAGCACAGTGGTTACAGTGCCGGCCACATGCACCAAGGCCAGAAGGTTCAAATTCAGCCTGGGCCAGCTGAACAACAATGACAACTGCATCAGAGAAATGGCGGGCCTTGTGGTGCGCGCCTATAGTCCCAGCTACTTGGGAGCCTGAGGCAAGAGAATCGCTTAAGCCCAAGAGTTGGAGGTTACTGGGAGCTGTGATCTATCAGAGAACACAGCACTCTATCAAAGTGACATAGTGAGAATCTGTCTCAAAACAAACAAACAAACCAAAAGCTATAACTGTGAAACCCTTAGAAGAAAATATAGGACCACATCTTTATGAACCTGTGTTAGGCAAAGCCTTCTTAGATAGGATACCAAAAGCATAAGCAACAAAAGAAAAACAGACAAATTGGATTTTCTTTTTTTGTGTGTGTGAGACAGAGCCTCAAGCTGTCACCCTGGATAGAGTGCTGTGGCATCACAGCTCACAGCAACCTCCAATTCCTGTGCTCAAGCAAGTCTCTTGCCTCCACCTCCCAAGTAGCTGGGACTACAGGCGCCTGCCACAATGCCCGGCCATTTTTTTTGGTTGCAGCCATCATTGTTGTTTTGGTGGGTCCGGGCTGGATTCGAACACACCAGCTCAGGTGTACGTGGCTGGTGCCTTCGCCGGCTGAGCCACAGGCGCTGAGCCCAAATTGGACTTTCTTAAAATTAGTAACTTGAGTTTCAAAAGATACCATAAACAGGGTGGGGCCTGTGGCTCAAAGGAGTAGGACACTAGCCCCATATGCTGGAGGTGGCAGGTTCAAACCCAGCCCTGGCCAAAAACTGCAAAAAAAAAAAAAAAAAAAAGATACAAGAAACAAAATGAAAAAGATAACCCAATGAATAGGATAAAATATTTGCAAATCATATATCTGATAAGAGATTTTATATCTAAAATAGAAAAAGACCTCTGGGTTGGTGCCTGTGGCTCAGTGGATAGGGCACCAACCCCATATACGAAGGGTGGTGGGTTCAAACCCAGCCCCTGGCCAAATTGCAAAACAACAACAAAAATAGCCCTAGTCCCAGCTACTCGGTAGGCTGAGGCAAGAGAATCGCCTAAGCCCAGGAGTTGGAGGTTGCCGTGAACTGTGTGACGCCACGGCACTCTACTGAGGGTGATAGAGTGAGACTCTGTCTCTACAACAAAAAGAAAAAAAGAAAGAAAAAGACTTCTGACAACTCCATAATAAAAAGACAACTCAGAGGCGGCACCTGTGGCTCAGCAAGTAGAGCACCAGCCCGTGTACTGAGGGTGGTGGGTTCAAACCCAGCCCTGGCCAACCTGCAACAAAAAAAATAGCCAGGCATTGTGGCGGGCGCCTGTAGTCCCAGCTACTTGGGAGGCTGAGGCAAGAGAATTGCCTAAATCCAAGAGCTGGTGGTTGCTGTGAGCTGTGATGCCACAGCACTCTACTGAAGGTGACAAAGTGAGACTCTGTCTCTACAAAAAATAAAATAAAAAAAAAGACAACTCAATTTAAAAATAGGCCAAAAAAAAAAAAGTTTTTGTTTTTTGGTTTTTTTGCAGTTTTTGGCCGGGGCTGGGTTTGAACCCGCCACCTCTGGTATATGGGGCCAGCGCCCTACTCCTTTGAGCCACAGGCGCCGCCCCCCCCAATTTTTTTTTTTTGAGACAGGGCCTCAAGCTGTCACCCTGGATAGAGTGCCATGGCATCACAGCTCACAGCAACCTCCAATTCCTGGGACTACAGGCGCCCGCCACAACGCCAGGCCATTTTTTGGTTGTAGCCGTCATTGTTGTTTGGCGGGCCCAGGCTGGATTCGAACCAGCCAGCTCAGGTGTACGTGGCTGGCACCTTAGCCCATTGAGCCACAGGCACCGAGCCCCCCAAATTTTTTTTTAATGAGTAAAGGATTTCATAGACATTCTGCAAAGAAAATATACAAATGGCCAATAAGCACATAAAAAGATGCTCAACATCATTAGCCATTAGGGAAATGTAAATCAAAACCTCAATGAGATACCATTTCACACCACGTAGAAAGGCTATAATAAAAAAGACAGACAATAAATATTGACAAGATTGTGGAAAAATTACAGCCTCATACACTGCTGAGGAAATGTTAAATGGTACAGCCACGTTGGAGAACAATTTGGCAGCATCTCAGATGGTTAAACACAGGGTGACCATCAACTGCTCCTACTCTTCTGATCCCCGTGATAAGTGTTCACACATACCTGGTTCCTACATTAGCCAACAAGTATCAAGCCAGGTCTGCCTTCCCTGTTCTCCATGCTCCCTCCAAGGCTATCTCTTCCCTAATTCACATTTCATCCACTAAAACACTGGTTTTCTCTTTATACTAGTTCTCTCCTGAACAACATAGTCTTCTGATTTTTATTCTTGTTTCCTACACACTCTTCCTCTACCAAAACCCATGGGTTGTATCTCTTGTCCATGAGAGGAGTTCCTGTTGACAACGCTGAGTTCCAAGGCCTTTCTTTCTCTTTTTTCCACCCATAAGTAAACCAACTACCTGATGAGAGGGTAACTGACTTTTGCTGTACATAAAGACATATCCATCCTGGCTCAGCACCTATAGCTCAGTGGCTAGGGCACCAGCTACATACACCAAAGCTGGCAGGTTCAAACTCCACCCAGGCCTGACCAACAACAATGACAACAGCAACAACAAAATAGCCAGGCAATGTGGATGGCACCTGTAGTCCCAGCTACTTAGGAGGCTGAGGCAAGAGAATCACTTAAGCCCAAGAGTTTGAGGTTGCTGTGAGATATGATACCACAGCACTCTACCAACATAGTAAAACTACGTCTCAAAAAAAAAGACATATCCATCTTTCACATACACCATATACATATGATACACCAGTAGTGATAGACTAACATGCCTAAATGGGTGAGAAACTAAAAAATCATAAAAAGGTGGTAAGTGTAGGGCGGTGCGTGTGGCTCAGTGAGTAGGGCGCCGGTCTCATATACCGAGGGTGGCGGGTTCAAACACAGCCCTGGCCAAACTGCATCAAAACACAGCCAATGGGCGCCTGTGGTCCCAGCTACTCGGGAGGCTGAGGCAAGAGAATCGCCTAAGCCCAAGTGCTGGAGGTTGCTGTGAGCTGTGACTCCACAGCACTCCACCGAGGGAGATAAAGTGAGACTCTATCTCTAAAAAAAAATAAAAATAAAAATAAAAGGTGGTAAGTGAAATCTTAGATGGCAAAAAGTTGCAACAGGCTTCTGAAGGAAGGGGCCTTCCTAGAAAAGCTAGCAATCAACCAAGAGCAATACAGTCCTGGATCTCGTAGACAACTGCAAGATGTTACACTCTGTCTTCATTTCCCAGATGGGGACACTGAGGTTCTAGATCTTATCGCAAGGCACAACAAAGCAAAATAACTCGGGACTAACAGACCTCAAAGTTTAGCCTGTACAGGGCAGTGGTGCTCAGTGCTTTTCCTTGCGGTGCAAGCTCATACGCCCAGAGACGTGGACCTTGCTTAAGGTCAACACTTTTCCAGCTAGCCCCTTAAACAAATTTTTATCTTAAAGTGAGTAAAGGATGAAAGTAACCACCTTGTCCAAGAGAGTAGGAATCACAGGTACTCATCCATTTGCCACTGAAAGGATTCCATCAGATGCCTACATCTGAACAGACTCACTTCCTACCTATCTGGACACAAGAACCACACACACTCACAACCTGGCATGCATGGGCACATAACCCAGAGCATACATCTCGGTTCTCTAAGAAGACTATAGTTCTTGGGGAAGGGGGTTGGGCGGGTTCTTCTCAGCAGTGACAATGTGCAGGGTATACGGCACACTTCCACACGTCCTATGCGAGGGACGTAAACATAACCTAAACTTTACCTTATAAATGCAAGCAATGTGGCCTAATTGTATATACTCTCACATGAATTTAAAAAAAAAGAAAAAAAGACTATTGTTCTCATCTATCCTGAGACTTGGTTGAGAGAGGAGAAACACAGGGCAAAGAAAATAAGGCAGGCCACTTAGCCACTACCATTAACTGACACAGTCCATGATGCTGGACAATAAGATACATCTCTCACAGTGACCATAGGCAAGCTAATCCTCTACTTGGGGCCTCCAATTTCTTCCTATGCAAAATAAGGGACACAAGATTCCTTCTGGCTAGATATAATACTCATGACTTTCAGGCCTCTACCAGTTCTCTACACAGACAAGATGCTTTCTAGTAAGTAGGATACAGAACAAAATCAAGGAATGGCTTCCAGAAAGGGACGAGGGTTCACATTTTGACGACCCAGTTTCCCTAGAAATGCTGCCCTAAGGCAGCAAGAAGCAGGAATAACAAACTTCTGCAGGATTGCTAGTCTGAAGCAGCTCCTAGAGGTCTGGGCATTATACCAGTGGTACTCCCTACGGTGGCAGGACTTTCATTAACCCCAGTGATGATACTGAAAATAGTAATGCGTGCCTAAGACAAAGTAACCAGCAAAGACCTCACCATACACGCGTACTTTTCTATATTAGATGTAAAGATCTGAAACCTTAGTTCAGACACCTCCACCAAAAGGCATCAGTTTCTCTACCCAAGCAAAGCAAAGTCTTGCTGACTATCTTTATTATAATTTGTCCTGTAGGCAATTTCAAGTGCTCAAAAAAGTCAGGGAGCCCAAAGAATGGAAATCCACAGGAAATCCAAGTTGATCTTCCTCAATCCAAACTTCTACTTGGTGACTTGGTGTTTCAGGTTCTTTTATTTCCTCTGCTCCTTCCTAGGTGAGACTCACAAAGTAATAAGTCAGAAGGCAACAAGCAAGTCAACCAACTGTGTCAGGATCCAATTTCCTGGCACAAACTGTTAAGAATCTCAAAGCACCCCCAGAATCCAAGGGATCGCTCCCTTTCATCTAGGACAATAATCGTCATGCATCATCACACACTTGAGGACCATACAGTACATGAGAAGTCAACTTTGAAATGCACAGCACAGGAGAATATGAGAAGACACATTATTTCTACTATGGATAGTCTTTCCTTATACTCAAGCCTCCCCTTCTCTCAGATAGCTACATTCTCTCCTCTCCCTAACCCAGGGAGATCCTGGTAAAGTGTCAGTGGTTCAAGGAAGCTTTTGCTTCTCCAGTTGATACATACTGCTCAAGAAAAAAAAGAAACCCAGGGAGGTTTTCCATAGCCAGGAGTAAGAAGGCCTGCAGAACGGGAAACTTTGAACAGCCACACCAACTAAGCGACAAAAAAGGGGGGACTACTGAGGACTATTTAGGCAGGCCAATGCCACTTGCCCTGTCAACTGGACAGTGACCGGGCAGCCGGCTATAAGAACAAGAGGGAATACACATGCAACTAATAGGGTGAGTAGCGAGGAAGAAGGGATGAAAGCGATTCCACAGCACCTAGGCCTTCCCCTCAGCGCTCCAGGGACTACCCAAAGCCAGCACATCAGACGCAGGAAGCCAGAGGGGCTGGAGGGAAGGAAGCAGGCGACAGCGAGCATACCACGGAGACACCAGGCCTAGCGCGGCGTGCGGGGAGTGCACACCGGGCCGGACGGGTGCAAGGGTGGGGTGGGCGTGCAAGTGGCTTGACAAGGGGTAGCGGGCGTCACCAGCAGGGCCCTTGGGGCGAGGGCACCGGGGGCGTGGGAGAGCGCGGGGCCGCGCTAGGAGGGGCGCGCAGGGAGCTGGTTACCGTGTGGTTCACCCCCCACATCAGGACGCTGAGGATCGGCTCGCTGGCCCGGAATAGCTTCACTTTCTGGCACACGAAATGCTTTTTCTTGGTCTTGGTCTTGCTGGCGCTGAGCGGCGCCACCGCCACCGCCGTGGTGCTGGTGCAGTTGGACGACATGCCCGGGGCGGCGGCGGCGGCGGCGAGAGGGGGGGCGGCGGAGACAGCGCACAAGCCAGCGGCCCCAGGCCTCCCCCGGACCGATCCCCACCCCCGCTCCCTCACAGCGCCATGGTCGCGCCCGTCCCGTTACCTCCCCACCCCGTCCCGGTGGTTCAGTCCGCCTCGAGCCCCGCCCTCCCCAGCCCCGCCCCGCCCCGCCCCGCCCCAGGGAGTCGGTCCGCCCGCTCCGCACCCCGCCCCTACTAGGGACCCTGTACTCCGGGCCTGGGTGGTACTGCCCGTCCCGGGGAGGCAGCGGCCGCCCCACCCGCCCCTCCTCCCCGGGCCTCCGCAGGCCTCAAAGCCCAGTACCAGAGCGGGGAGGGGAGGTGGTATGGGCAAGTCTCGCTGTGTAGCGCGGGAGGGACTCCCTGCCTGGGCCCCCCAAAGCCAGCGTTTGGCTCTTCCCTTCGACCTGAAGTGCCAAGATGGCGGCGGACCACAGCTTCGGGAGCGAAGGAGGGGCGAGAATGCGAGGAGGGTGGGCCGTACCATCCCCACCCCGGGGGAGAGAGAAACACAGCAAGGGGAAAGTCCAGCCTAGAAAACTAAGGAACGCCCCCTCGCTCCATCCAAGCGTGGATCTTCCCACTCCCCTGGATCTAGGGCGGGCTTCACCCGCAAGGCACGCCCCCTTCCCCCAGGGCCAATGAGAGGAGCAAATCGAGAGCCCTGGGTTTTATGAATGGGTCCCGCGCCCACCCACCTGTCACCTAGCCTCCATCCGACAAAGGGTCGAGTAAAGAGACAGGGAGTACCTCCAGACATTTATCCTAATAATCTTATGATTCTCTAGCCCATTTCATTAAATCTTTGAGTTAACTGTCCCACACTTCGTTACATAATATTTCTAGGATGAAGGATCTCCACATAGTCGACATAAATCATGAGTTAACATTGTTCAGTATGGAAATTCTCAAACGCACGTGGTCACTCTAAACAAT
This sequence comes from Arctocebus calabarensis, assembly GCA_963573935.1. Classification (NCBI taxonomy): domain Eukaryota; kingdom Metazoa; phylum Chordata; class Mammalia; order Primates; family Lorisidae; genus Arctocebus; species Arctocebus calabarensis. The sequence continues at coordinate 23,423 of CAUYON010071181.1, forward strand.
TACAAAAAGAAATAAACTCTTCATTACTAACTAATAAAATATAATTAACCCTAGCATAGTAAAGTGTAATGAGATGATTAAATGAATAGCAAGCATATGTTAACATTTTTTCTAGTAAAAGACTTGGGTTTTAAGCACGCAGAGCCTGGGCATCATCAAAACAGAAATCCAAATACATTTTAAGCAGAATCAGTAATTAGCAAAACAAAGAAACTGCCCAACTAATGTACAGGTCAAAAAAGCCTAGGCGCCAGGCCTGGTGGCTGATGCCTATAATCCTAGCACTCCAGGAGGTCAAGGCTGGAGGTTTACTTGAAAGCAGTTGAAGACCAGCTTGGGCAACATAGTGAGCCTGTGTTTCTGAAAAAAAACAAAAAACAACAGCCAACAAAAACAAGATAAAGGCGTAAAAAAAAAAAAAAAAAAAAGGCGTAAAGTCAGGAGAATGGGCTTGGCACCAACCACATGCACTGAGGCTGGTGAGTTCGAGCCTGGCCCAGGCCAGCTAAACAACTGCAACAAGAAAATAGCCAGGAGTTGTGGTGGGCACCTGTAGTCCCAGCTACTTGGGAGGCCCAGGCAAGAGAATCACTAAAGCCCCAGAGTTTGAGGCTGCTGTGAGCTGTGACACCATGGCACTATACCTAGAGCAACATAATGAAACTCTTGTCTCAAAAGAAAAAAAAAAAAGAAAGAAAAAGGCTCGGTGCCTGTGGCTCAAGAGGCTAAGGTGCCAGCCACATAGCCACATACACCTGAGCTGGTGGGTTCGAATCCAGCCAGGGCCTCCAAACAATGATGGCTGCAACCAAAAGAAAAAAAAAAATGGCCAGGCGTTGTGGCAGGCACCTATAGTCCCAGCTACTTGGGAGGCGGAGGCAGGAGACTGGGTTGAGCCCAGGAATTGGAGGTTGCTGTGAGCTGTGATGCCATGGCACTGTATCCAGGGTGACAGCTTGAGGCTCTATCTCAAAAAAAAAAAATAGCCAGTGTTGTGGCGGGTGCCTGTAGTCCCAGCTACTTGGGAGGCTGAGGCAAGAGAATTGCTTAAGCCCAAGAGTTTGAGGTTGCCGTGGGCTGAACGCCACGGCACTGTACTGAGGGTAACAGAGTGAGACTGTGTCTCAAAAAAAAAGAAAAAAAAACAAAGACAGGAGAATGGCCCTTGAGTTTTTGTTTTGTTTTGTTTTTTAAATACCAGACTAAAAAACTATTAGTAAACAATTCCTGAAAATCTAGAATTGTACTCACAGCAAGTTTACTACATTAAAAAAAAAAAAGATGACGGAAAAAAAACCAAGGGCCAGGTGAGGTGGCTCACACCTATAATCCTAGCACTTGGGAGGCTGAGGTAGGTGGATTGCCTCAGCTCACAGATTCGAGACCAGCCTCAGCT
>CAUYON010071182.1:0-12807 GCA_963573935.1 Arctocebus calabarensis
GCATCAGAGCTCACAGCAACCTCCAATTCCTGGACTCAAGAGAGTCTCCTGCCTCCGCCTCCCAAGTAGCTGGGACTACAGGTGCCCGCCACAATGCCTGGCCATTTTTTGGTTGCAGCCGTCATTGTTGTTTGGCAGGCCTGGGCTGGATTCAAACCCGCCAGCTCAGGTGTACGTGGCTGACGCCTTAGCCGCTTGAGCCACAGGTGCCAAGCCTCTAATTTAATTTTAAAAGCCACCTGTAGCCTGTGGCAGCCAGGTACATCCTTAGCTGGCCTCTTCTTCCATTGCCTCTCATGCTGTGCACAAACCACAGGCTGACATTTTTCCTTCAGCATCAACACTCAAAGTGGTGCTGTGTGTCCAGGACAGCCACTAGGGCAGGAGTGACGGGGAGTTTTTAGGCACCTCGCAGTCGGACTTCCTCCCCAACCATTGGCCAGAGGTGACACAGAGTGGCAAAAAGCAGTCCTGCCCAACAACCAATCCAAAATCAAATAGTACGTGGCTGCATTGGAATTTGAGGCTCTAGAATCCTAACACCCAGGTCTATTGGGTCAGGAAGGAACATGCTGCACCCCTTCAGCCCAGCTTCATCTAGGCAGCCACTTCTCACACCAGCTTCTGCCAGCTCCCTGCTGCTCAGAGGCCAGAGGGAATTTACATCCAGAGTGGAGCTGCTCAGGAGAGGCTGCTGGGGCTGCATCAATAATAAATGAGTAGCCACAAACTGCTCTCAGGGGCATCATCTTTTCCAAGCAGATGCAGTATCCAAGATCCTAGAACCCTGAGAGACAGTGGCAATTTCCTTTTTTGTCAAAGGCAGGATCAGGGCATGCATTACCTCTACCCTGGCCCAGACCTTTGCCCTCCAGGGGTGGGAAGAAGAATAGCCTCCCCCATCCTCCCCACTGGCCTCATCTGGCCCCAAAATCAAGGTCCCAGAACAAGAGCTGCATGGCTGGCCCTTTGGATGGCCCCCTCACCTTCCTCCAGCTGGAACTGTCTTACTCCCTTAGGGAGCAGTAAAGAAGCTGAGAATGATGCAGGGGGCCCACTCTGATAGCCAGGAGTATGGAGACTATCCCAGCCTAAGAGCCCTTAGTGGGAGCTAGGACTCACCCCACTGGCCTGTCACCTGTGCTATGGGGCATGTGTGGGAAGACACTCATGATATCTATTGTAGGGAATCCACAAGCTAGAGAGGATAGTGTGAGCAGCACCAGACATTCAGTACTGCCTTAGAGCAGACCCGAGATAAAACCTAGGAACCTGACGTCTTCCTGAGAGGTGACCCCAGGAGGCACTATCAGAGGAATAAGTGGGACCTGGGAGGTGCTTAGGACTAAATTATGCCTCACCCACCCCAGAAGTTAACATGTTAAAGCACTAACCCACAATGGGACTGTATTTGGTGACAGGGCCTTAAAGGAGGTTATTAAGGTCAAATGAGGTCTTGAGTGTGGGGCCCTGATCCCACAGGACTGGTGTCCTTATAAAAGGAGAAAAAGACACCAGGTAGACTTATCTATCTCTCTCTCCATGCACAGGAAACAGCATGTGAGGGCACAGCAAGAAGATGGCTGTCTGCAAGCCAAAGAGGGAGCTCTCACCAGGAACCACCCCTAATGGCACCTTGATCCAGACTTCCAGCCTCCAGAGCTGTGAGGAAATACATTTCTGTAGCTTATGCCACCCAATGTGTGGTACATTATTTCGGCAGCCCTAGCAAAGTTACACAGGAGACAAGACAGCCAATAAGGGGTGTGCTGTCAAGCCAGTTACCCCCGAGGGCCTGCCACAGAACTCTCCAGGAGGTGGCACACGCACTTCTGAGTCACCCACCAGAGAGGACAGGCTCGGCCATCTACCCACCAACTCCCAACAGGAGATAATGCTGTAACTGTACAACAGCTTCAGAGAAAGCCCAGGGCAAGGAGAAGCAGCTGCTGTCAGCTGTGCACTGAGAAGGTAAGTCCCGGGGAGATGGCCAGGCACTAGCAAAACCTGCATCTGATGGCCATGCTGACTTGGGAGCCTGAGAAAAACACAGTGCACACTAGAGGGTCTGGCTGAGGACGGAGGTGAGAGCAGGTTAAGGACGGAGACCACCCAGGGTATGGCATCGGTAAAAAGCTGTTCCCAGCTCAGCCATAGGACAAGGGTGCCAGTCAGAAGGAGAATGTGAGATCCATGGCCTACCCTCAACCTTTCCTCCAGCATCTTATTGCTGGCATATGCAACAGGGTAGAGGGAAGGTGAGAGTAGTGTGCTGGTAAATGGTCAACAACCAGCTCTCTGGTGCAAGGGAGACCTGAAGTATAGCATCTGCTGATGTCTGTGGTGTAAATATTCCCACCAAGGTCTATGTCAAGCTGGCAACTTGACATCAACCCCCTCACAAAATCCCTAGAAGTTTAACAAACGACTCTCATCAGACATTTCTCCCAATGCCACTGGATGATGGTGTCTGTCATTTAAAGAAGCAAATTCCATAGCAAAGGGAGCAGGAGGGAAAACAGTAATTATTACAATTATGATAATGACAATAATAATGACTAACACTAATGAATGCTCACCAAGTGTCAGACCCAGCTCCAAGTCCTACATATCTTTATTGATCAAATCATTGCAACAACTCCATGAGATGGTATTACAATCATGCCCTTTCTGTTAATGAAATTACGAAGGTACAGAGAGTTCAATGATCAGGCACAGAATGACCCAGCTAGGAAGTTCCAGTGCCAGGATTCCAGCTTGGTCAGTGTAGCATAGCCCACCCCATTCTGAACTTCTCTACACAAACTCCCCTGGTGTTCTACATGTTGCACATAAATGGAGCTGCCCAAGTTCTTCACTGAATTCTTAATTGGCATAGGAGCCTAGAACTCAAGAAGAAAGGGGAAAACTGAGGACCCATAAAGAAGAGACTTCCCAAGGCCCCAGCAAGTGAGTAGCTGAGCCAAGATTAAGACCCAGGCCTCTGCCTTCCAAGAGCTTCCTCCATCCTCACTGCCTGGCCCTGTAGGTGGCTGGGATGGGGCAGGCACAGCATCTTCCTACAGAGGAGACCAAGTGTCTGGGCGTCTCAGCACCGAGATAGTACTTAAGTCCATGGTGCTGGGAGACCTTCCCCAAGAAGAGCAGCTACAGGACCCTGCTGTGGGATAAAACAACATTTAATGCAGAAGAGAGGCCAGTTGGAGAAAATTGTTGTTTTCTTAAGACTCTATTTGTCCATTTGGCATCCACCATCACACAGCCACTAACAGCCAAGGTGGTTTATGTGTCCCCTGCAATACAGATTTTGTGGGCAAATGAAAATATATTATAGATTTTCTTGAAAATTAATAAACTTCTCTTTCCTTCTCTGAAAGAAGGAAGAAATTGTAATACTGTGACATAATTAGAAATATATATTTGGTTTCTGACCCTAGTTCCCAGCCCGGAGCTCCTAAAACCCTTGTAATTTCCTAAGCAATAGGGGTGCTAGGAGTATCTTCGCTGCTGCTTCTTTTTTTTGTTTTTTCCCCCAGTGGAGACAGGGTCTCACTCTGTCATGTAAGCTGGAGTGCAGTGGTGCAATCATAGCTCCACGTAACTGATGGCTCAAGAGATCCTCCTGCCTCAGCCTCAGAGTAACTGAGATAACAGGAGGGCCCCACCCCACCTGTCTTTGCTTATATTTGGTCTTTGACTCTGGTTCTTGAACCAGAATGAAATAGTTCCTAATTCATTGAAATTTCCTGGGTCTTTTGTTCTACAGAGGTGACTCTTAGAAGAGAAGATGAGTTAATAATCAATCACGCCTATGAGATGAAGCCCCCATAAAAATCCATGAGCTACAGGGTTCAGAGAGCTTCTTATTTTTGAACACATCCACATACTGGGAGGGTGGTGCCCCCAAATTCCATACAGACAGAAGCTCTTCCAGACCTCACCTTACGTATCTCTTCATCCAACTGTTCATTTGTATCCTTTGTAATATCTGTTACAATAAATGGGTAAATGTAAGTAAAGTGTTTCCCTGAGTTCTGAGAGCCACTCTAGCAAATTAATGGAACCCAAGGAAAGGGTGGTGGGAACCTTAATGTACATAACACAAGCCAAACACCCTGGAGCTTGCAGTCAGCATCTAAAGTGGGGGCTGAGCCCCTCCTGTGGGATCTGATGCTACCTACAGGTAGAAGTATCAGAATCAAACTGTAGTATAGGATGCCCCGCTGCTGTCCTGTGAAGAACTGGTTGTTGCTGGGGAGTGCTAATCATAGAGGCAAGCTGAGTGTCAACTGTTGGAGAAGAAAAAGTGTTTGTTTTTCTGATACACAAACCCCCTATCCCTGCAGGCCCCATCCCCTAGACTGTGGATTAGTGCTGGTCCACAGCTTGTTAGGAACAGGACTACACAGCAGGAGGTGAGTGGCAGGTGAGCAAGCAAAGCTTCATCTGTATGTACAGCCACTCGCCATTGCTGGTGTCACTGCCTAAGCTCCTCCTCCCATCAGGTCGGCAGTGGCATTAGACCCTCCTAGGAGCTAGAACCCGACTGTAAACTGCACATGTCAGGGATCTAGGTTGCTGTTCCTTATGAGAATCCAATGTCTCCCTCCAAGCCATGGAAAAATTGTCTTCCATAAATAGCCGGGCGCTGTGGCGGGCGCCTGTAGTCCCAGCTACTAGGGAGGCTGAGGCAAGAGAATCGCTTAAGCCCAAGAGCTGGAGGTTGCTGTGAGCAGTATGACACCACGGCACTCTATCCAGGGTGATAAAGTGAGACTCTGTCTCTACAAAAAAAAAAAAAAAAAAAGAAAAATTGTCTTCCATGAAACCAGTCCCTGGGGCCAAAAGGTTGAGGACCACTGCTCTATTTAATCCCAAATCCATACCCCACCCACCTCCTTTATCTACTTTTCACACACCAACACAAAGTCCCCCTGCCCTAAATCACCCAGGACCAGGTACCTGGCTACCAGTGGCCATCCCTACAGCTCACAACCCAGGGCCCTCCCCACACCAACCACTCCTTGCTTATTATCCTGCCCTGCCTGGCTTTTCTGCAGAAAATACGATGAAGGCTTCTGCCCAGGCTCCCTGGCCTCTGCTTCCCACACATCCCTGCCTAAGTGTCCTGACTCCCACTTCCAGGGGAAGGGTGAGTAGCATGAAGCTGTCCCTTCAATAGCACTGATCCCTCTGTTTCACCACTGCCAGCAACCTGCATAAATTAAGACCCAGGCACAGATCACAAAGCCAGAGGAAGGCCAGGGCCTAGAAGCCCCTGAAGTAGGAGAAGTCCCTTCTAGAAGGAGGTCATGGCCAGGCATGCTGGCCACTGCTGAGGGCTGAGCAAGTTGACCAGAAGTAGCTGTTTGGTTTGGAAACCCAGAGCTCAGTGGTGACTTTGTCATGGGAAATTTCAGCAGAGACAGGACATGGGTAGGGGGGGTAAGGGAGGGAACAAGCAGGCATGGGGGCCGAACTGGGAGGAGAGGGGCATTCAGGGGTATTTAGAGTGAGAGAGACCCGCACACACCTGCAGCTGGTAGAAAGGGCCCAGGAAGTGGGGCGGGGGGCAGCCTGCGGACACCTTCTTCACTGCTTCTCACACAGCCGTGCTGGTCTCTGCTTCCCAGAAGACCATGAATAAATGATTAAAGATCAACATCGATTCACAGACCTGAGGTCCGTTTTATTTCTGACTCGTCTTTTCCAGGAGTTGCTCTGAATGAATGTTGAGAAGGCAACCCCTGGACCCTAATAAAAATAGCAGGCTCCCTGCGTTGGTGAAGCTCTTTAAACCTTTTTCCAGCTGTCAGCTCTTCTAACCCCCAATCCTACATCAGTCTCATGGATCACCGGGCCTGAGCCCTGTGTGTGGAGAAGGGATTAGAACGACACCATTTGAGAGGGTGGGGCTGGGGCCTGTCCCCGGATCTGCCCTAATTCTGGCTGGCAAGAGCTTGTGGGGTGCAGAGAGAGGGATCGGGAAGGGTGAGGCTGCATAGAGAGATTGTTACAGCGGTACGTTCTTTGTCTCAGGAAATGTAGGCACACTTTCTAACAATAGACTTTTTTTCCAGAAGAGTGTCTTTTCAGAGAAGGATTCTCTTCAAAAGATCAGGGCACGTCTGAGACATTCTTTCCCCAGGCACTACAAGGCCATAAAGTTCCCAGTGTCCTCTTCCACTCTGTGAATTACAGCAGCTTCTCAGTCATTTATTATTCATCATCATTACAGTGACATATCCCGCCATCTAATTCATTGTCTCCAAACGCTGACTTTGTCTCGTTCTTTAAATGCTCACCCAGCTAGAATTTCTTCTGACAAACTCCTGGCCCCACGCTGCCATTATTTTTCCCCAAACAGGCATGAGCCGTTTAGAACTTTATTGGAGATCTCATAAAAGAGCCCTTCAGAAAGAACCAGGGCCTCTATGTGTCGCCAATCGCTTAGCATGCAGGGAGGACAAATGAGCACTAAATACAAGTGCCTATTCTTCTTGCACTGGGGGGAAAACTCAAGGCACCACCCCTGCAGTCTCTTCTTAAAACCATCCTGTTCACAAGTTCGTGGACTGGCTGGGGAAGACAGAGGGTGGGCCAACATCCCTGATCCCTATGGGCGGGCAGGCGGGAGCTCAGAAAGGTTGTGGGCTTTCAGACACCCGGCAGCTCCCTGCCAGTACACTTAGTTCCCACTATGTGATGCCTCCCACTCAATGCCCAGAGGAACCCTGCCATGGACCCAAGACTTCACCCCATCAAAAACACTTGCCCTGCTAGCCCAGGCAATAGAATAATACCCTGTAAATAAATAAATAAATAAATATAAGAAAAACAAACCTGCCTGACCTATACCTTGTTCCTTGGGATCCTGCCCTTTCCTGATGAAAGGCAATGCTGTCCAATAGAACATTCTGCAATGACGAGACTATTCTCTCTCTTTACTGTCCAATATTATAGGCAATTAATCACTGCGTTTTTAATCTTATTCAATTGTAATGAATTTAAACATAAATAACCACACGCGGCTAGTGGTTACCAATTAGAGTCAGGTCTAAGGTGCTTATCTACTAACCTAACCGACTCTTCTAGAACATAGTCACAGTGAACATTTACCAAGTTCTTGGAACGTGTCAGGCACTGGATTTAAATGAATTTATTCATTATCTCATTTGATTTTCATAACAACCACACGAGGCACCATTTTACAGACATGCTTCCAAGCTTTAGGAAGGCGGGTCATGTCACTAAGAACAGATTCAGATCCTGGTAGTTGTCCAGGAGAGAACAGCCAGGCTCTCTCAACCCCACAGGGGTCTGTGTGATGGGCCGAGCTCCAGCAGGATGTCTCATCTCTGAGAAAGATGGCACAGGCGGTCGAGGGCCTGAACTCTCAAGAGGAGCAGTGTCCTTCTCCCTGTCTGTGTGGTCAGGCATACTGCCATCCTTTCTCTGGTTAGCTCAAGTTCAACACCCCCCACCCCCAGGAGCAGACTTTGATGAAGAATAAAGGAATAAAGGATGGTCGGCTCTCAGCTGGAGGTCCTGCCTTACTCTCCTTTGAGCCTCAAACAACAAGAGATGTTGAAACGCAAGGAACAAGTTAGGCACAAAGAGAACTTTCTGGAGCACTGTAATAAGCTTCCAGGGAGAGTAGAGGATCATCTTTATAGAATCGTAAAAGCAGTACAGATTTCTGTCTGATGATCATGAGATGGTTCTGTCCAGGGGCAAGGGAAGAGCCCCCAGTGGTCCCTTGGGAGCTGTAACTTTTTCTATGAAAAGTGCTATTCTTCATTAAAATCACTATATAAATTACTTAAGGAAAGGGAATATAGAATGGAGCAAGATTTAAAGAAAAGAAACACCTAGGCTAATGGGGCATCGTCTCCCATTGGGTTGATTCTGCAAGGTTTCCCTCTTTTTAGCTGAACCTTGGTTTCCCATCCTCTTTTCAGGAAAATTCTTTTCCTTCCTCCCACCAGTGTTGTCTTTGCCTTCCAGAAGCTGGTGCCAGCAGACAACGAGAAGCCTTTGCAGTGCAGGGAGCTATCTAGGTCACTGGTCCATCCTTCCCGTCGCTGGCTGAGTGTTCTCTGTTTCCTGGTCCTTGACTCATCTCTGTGGAGGAAGTTGCTTGGGGCTCTCTTTCTTGGTCATATATTCCATCCCTAAAACAGAATAAAAATTCCATTACCACCATCCTCTCTTCCAACTTGCAGAGAGAAATGGTGTTGTAGTCTCTCTTTACTCTGCCCAGGGAACTGCCAGGTCATCAGCCCACAAGTCCAGAAGCATCTGGATTTTTCTATTCGATTCCTTTTCCTTTTTTTTCTTTTTAACCTCTCTTACTTCTATTCCCCTAAGATCAAGCTATTGTTGCTTTTTCTTCAATCGTCCTACCTGGATGAAAAATGGAAATATATGCATTCCTTCGTAGCAGGATTTCATAGACGCCATCACTGCATGTCGAGGTACAAAGTGTAGCTTCTTTATTCCTCTCTAATGTCTGTAAATACTCTGCTCTATAAATGCTCCTCCTTCCAGACCTTCACCCATATGAAGCTGGAAGAAGGGAACAAGAGAGAAACAAACAAAATTTAGTTCATCGCCGTGAACACAGGCTCTTTCCCTGATCTAAATAGTCTCCTTGGATGAACAAATAATCTCTTGGAAGTGTCTCGGTCCCCTCCCTTCAGACGGTCCCCCCAGTGCCTTCAAGGCCTAAGTAACAGAGGGGAGGCTTGATGATTTTGTGGCACCAGGAGAAAGAGGTTCTGGCCTCTATTTCATTCTTGATGAACACACAGTTGGTATCTCCCAAGCAGGACCAGCTACATAGTTTGCTAACCTTGATAAAGAAGGAAAATGTAGGGCCTCTCATTCAAAAATGACAAAGAATTTCAAGAGGGTATCAGCAGAGCACTAAACCAAGCACAGGCCCTGAAGATGGCGTAGGACATGTGCCCACAAAGTCCTGCTCTATTCTGAGCATTTGGGTGCACACCTGCCTCTTGTGAAGATCCACAGCCAGGTGGCAGCTGTCAGAGTCTCTTCTTCTGGGGCTTGGTAAGAATCACAGCTGACTCTGACCTTTCTTGCCTCCTGCAGGGGTGCTGGGCCCCACTTCTCATGAGAGCCCTTGTATCCCAGCACAAACACCAACGCTACACCCCTCACCCAACCTCCTTCAAGCCAGATACTCGGCCAAGCCCTGTGTCCCACTCACAGGAATATGGGTTGTTCCAATCCCTCCCATATCACATGAAGTCAAGGGCACTCAGAGGAGCCTGACTTAGGGCTTCTCTCTTCCTACCAGGCTGGGGCAGGACAAGCTGGGAACTAACACAGAGGACCCTCCTTTGTGCACCCTCATGTGCACCTCCAGCCTCAGGAGAGGCATTTATGGCACCAACTCAGCACCCTCATCCTACTGGGCCCAAGTGACAGATCCTCCACCCGCACCCCAATTCAGCCCACCAGACTTGATTTCCTAGCGAGAGAGCTGAAGTCATTCCAGGAATCTCGGCCAAACCTGGGTTCCTAGTCTATAATCCTGCTGCAGACTTGAAAATCCTCTTTCATGTGTCAAATGCTGATATGGATACCTTCCTCCTCTTTGGGGGGGCTACCACAGCCACCTTGATCCCCTACCCTTCCACCCAGGGGGCTAAAATGGCCTTATGTTGACATCCCACCAACATACCAATTTCACAATGCCAAGTGCAGCGAACCTGTAGTAGGGAGGCCAGACCTGCCTGGGTGGGACCCAGTGCTGACGGGGGTAGGGGTGGGAGTGGGAGGAGACTCAGAGGGTTTCCCTTTTCAGGTTAGATCTGAAAGAGGAGATGTTGTTAATTTAGCACAGCCGGGTAGAGGCAGGGAGCAGGTACTAAAACACCAGGGAGGGTGGGGAGATGGGAACGGAGAAGCCAGGCAGGCACCCACCCTGTTTTTAAAGGTTGGTTACCAGCTCCAGCTCACTTTCTGCCTGTGGGGAATGTGGGCCTACTCATGTTTTTACAGATTTTTATGTCTTTAATATTGACAATTTATTCAAATGTTTAAAAAATAATAAAACTGTGTGCGTACATCCTGTAGGAACCAAACAAAGCAAGTTTTCTGGCTGAATCCAACCATGAAAACAGCAGGCAGGCCGGGGAGCTGGACCCTGGGAATGGGGGACAGGCCAAGGCAGTAGGACGGGGCCAGCAGGGTCAGATCTTGCAGGATTATACCGGGGCTGCCAAAACATGTATACATGTTGTGTATACATGTATTTGTGAATACATTGTTTTAAGCAATCTCTTTTGAAGTGAAATCGATCATTCAAAAAAAGCATATGAATTGCAGATAAAATGGGCATGAGTAGCATGTCTAGGTACACTTGATCAATAACAGTCCCTACAATTCAACCTCAAAACATAAAACATAGATAACATTTCCCACAATGTGTATACATTTTTTTCGCACCCTCTGTAGTTGCATTCTGGGAGACATATATTCCCACAACTGGAGGGCCTTGCCACAGGCTCACACAAGGCAAAAGCACAATGAGATTTGTGTCTTGAAGAGACCCCTCTGGTTGGTATGGAATGGGTACTGAAGATGAGAGAGTAGATGTGGGAAGACCAGGTAGGAGGCAAGAGTTGCTGATGAAGCCGTTGACAACGGTGTGGCAGTGAGGAAAGAAGGATATTTGGGAGGTAATGTGGGAGGGACTTAGACAATCATTAAACAAACCAGAACCGTACATTCAAATCAGCTCAGAAACTAACAAGGATGTGGATCAATGAGCATTCTCCTTGGAGGCTGGTGTAAATGCACAAGAACACACCCACAGTCTGACAGCTTCTTAAAGAGTAGTATAAAATATGGCGGTTCCCTGCTTTGGCCTTTGAACACTACCCTAACCACCTTGCTCAATCATGAAGGTGACTTTGGCTTTGCTGTCGCTCTCATTGGGACTCTTCTCCTCTGGTGTTTAATGGGACCAATGTGCATAATGGATGTCTCTGATGGGAACATGTGGTCCATGAGAACCCTGTGGAGTCAGAACAAAGAACCATTGCACTTGCCAATTCCACCCCACCTCATACATGTGAGTACATACACCTGCTATCCAAACTAGACTGAAAATCTCTTGAATAAATATCATATTCCTTTTGTGTCCTCCACAAAAAAAAAAAAAAAGAGTATTATAAAATATGGCTGAGTGTGCTGGTTCACGCCTGTAATCTTAGCATTCTGAGAGGCCAAGGCAGGAGGATTGCTTAAACTCAGGAGTTAGAGACCAGCCTGAACAAAAGCAAGACTCAATCTCTACTAAAAATAGAAAAAAATTAGCCTTGTGGTGGTACACATTGGTTGTTCCAGCTACTCAGAAGGCTGAGGCAGGAGAATCACTTGAGCCCAGGAGTTTGCGGTTGTTGTGAGCTAGGCTGACGCCAACTATTCTCTAGCCAGATGACAGAACAAGACTCTGTCTCAAGAAAAAAAAAGAAAGGAAAACATAATGCCTACCATAGGACCCAGTCTTCTCACTCCTAGGTGTTTACCAAAGAGAAAAGCATATGTCCATACAAAGACTCATACACATGTCCAGAGCAGCAATATTCATAATAGCCCCAAACCGGAGACAACTGAAATGTCTCTCAATGGATGAATGGATAAAGAAATTGTGGTACAGGGCACCTGTGGCTTAGTGAGTAGGGTGCCAGCCCCATATACTGAGGGTGGCGGTTCAAACCCGATCCTGACCAGACTGCAACAAAAAAAGTAGCCAGGCATTGTGGCAGGTGCCTGGAGTCCCAGCTACTCAAGAGGCTGAGCCAAGAGAATCACCTAAGCCCAAGACCTAGAGGTTGCTGTGAGCTGTGACACCATAGCACTCTACTGAGGGCAACAAAGTGAGACTGTCTCTAAAAAAAAAAAAGAAAGAAAGAAAGAAAGAAAACCAAAAGAAATTGTGGTATGTCTGTACAGCGGAATACTAGTCAACAATAAAAAAGGAAACACTGTTGATACTTAATAATGGAGCTGAGTCTCAAAATCACTATGCTAAGTAAAAGAGACCAAGTTAAAAAAAGAAAACAAATCATATGACTTCATTAGTATAAAATCTGGAATATGCAAACTCAAAAAGTAGATCAATAGTTGTCTGGGGACAGAAGGTGGAGAGAAGAATGAATTACAAAGGGGAGATAGAAAGTTTTATCTTGAGCGTTATTTAAGTGTAGCAATGGTTTCATGGATATACAGTCACATGCCACATAATGCTTTAGTCAACAACAAACCACATATATGACAGTGGTTCCATAAAATAGTACTAGAGCTCAGAAATTCCTATCACCTAGTGACGTGGCTGTCATGATATCATAGTAATCTTAATGTTGTAGCACAGTGTGCTTGTAGTGAGGCTGGTATAAACAAACGTACCGTGATACCAGTTGTTTGAAAATATAGCACATACAATTATGTACATACGACTTGCCAAAAAGAGCACAGAACCCTAACCAGTAGATTGCCAGGGAACTTCATAGTGCTTGATAATGATAATTAGGGACTATGTTACTGGTTGTGGTGGTGCATACTTACCCAGTAGGCTGGTTTATGAATTTACTAACTTTTTTTTTTTTTTGAGACAGAGCCTCAAGCTGCCACCCTGGATAGAGTGCGGTGGCATCACAGCTCACAGCAACCTCCAACTCCTGGGCTCAAGCGAGTCTCCTGCCTCTGCCTCCCAAGTAGCTGGGACTACAGGCGCCCACCACACGCCCGGCCACTTTTTGGTTGCAGCCATCA
>CAUYON010071184.1:0-40994 GCA_963573935.1 Arctocebus calabarensis
GAGTTCCTTGCCGCTATGAGCGGCTGACTGAAGCCCAGTGGGGCATGGATTGCAGCCTCCCGGGTGTTCCTACAGAGTCCCTGGCCTGGGGGCTGGAGGGGGCTCGGTGAGACCTGGTGGGACCCCTAAGTTTCTTACCTCCTGGGCCGCCTGTACCGGCAGATAGGGAGAACGAGCACTGCTCAAGTCCTCCTCCCTTAGTTTCAGCCGAGGTCAGGCTTCTGCTGCATCAGATAAGGGGGGTAGGGTGTCCTTAGTGACGTATTACCAAGAGAGGTAGCAGAAGTGAAATTGCATGACCTCTGAGACTAGGCCAGAAATCGTCTTGCAACTATTGCCTTGTTCTGTCTTTGTCTTTGTCTCCAGCTGCCATGCTGTGAGTGACCTCTCCCTACAGTTAATTGTAATCTGATATGTAATGTTTGCAAAACCTGAAAAGTTAGTAATTGACTCTCCCAGGCACTTATCTGTCAGCTCCCACACACCACTGGGTGCATGTACGTGTGTGTGCATGTGTGTATGAAACAGACATTTTATTTTAATTAATTAACTATTGCTCATAGACCTTTATAATCACAGGAGCCACACCCAGATCTGATGTTAGACTTTGAATCTGATATCTTGTTAAAATAAAACTTTTGAGTTGACGTCAGTAAAGGAAGAAGCAAATATTTTTTACTCAAATGATAAACTTTGTTGAAGTCTGATATCGCCCCCAAATAAGTACCATTCTCTGTGGTCCTTCTGTAGGGAGGTGTCCATCTCTGCCCTGCTAATGTTAGGCTTGCTCAGGTGACTTGCTTCAGCCATGAACTCTGAGAGGAAGGGACATGAGCTTCTGAGCAGAAGCTTTAAGAACTCCTGTGTGGTCCATCACAACTTCTTTCTTGAGAACAGCCAAGTCCCTCAGATGGCTCTTTCTTTGGTTAGATCCTGGAAAGAACAGGACAGGGAGGAGAGCCACAACAGACCTGCAGCCAATAAGTGATAAATGTACCTTTGAGATTATAACTCACCAAAGTCTTCCTTTGTTTTTGGTTTTTCTTACTAATCACAGCCTGTGTGCTATACTATCAGTCTACCTGATATATTAATACTTATTTGTGTTGTTAGTAAAATTACTTCCTTTTTTACCTGCTTCTGTAGAAAAAGGAACAATGACATCTACCTATTAAGTGTTTTTGTGATTGAAAAAGTGAATACAGTAGAACTTCTGTAAGTTGACCACCCAGGGGCTATTAAAAAACGGGTCAACAAATGGAGGTGGTCAACATAAGGAACTAGTCCTGCCATACTGATAAGTACATGGACTTTGCTTTCTTATGCAGCTTTTATTGGAAAATATCATACAAAATCATACATAAGCAAATATAGCAAAATCATATATACATTATCATAAAAAATCAATACACTTACTATTTTCTCATTCTTTCTGAAAAAAGAGTCAATCTTGGTCTGTTTCTTATTCTTTTTTTTATTTTTAGTATTTTTAAATTTCAAATTAATATAAGCGTACAAATTTTTAGGTTGCATTATTCTTACTTCCAAGGTAAAGTTCAAGTTGTAGCTGAGTCCTTTACCCAGGGGGTGTGCTGAACGCCCTGAGATTGTGCACATTAGGTGAGATCCCACCAACTGCCCTCCCTCCTCTTGCCCATCACCCTTCCCCTTCCCTCTCTTTTCTTTTTTCTCCTCTCTCCCTCCTCACCCCCCCTTGCTAGACTATATTTGTGTTCTATCGTTCCTGTGGGTAATTGTTTATATATTGGTTTCATATTAGTGTTGAGTACATTGGCTATTTTTTTCCTATTCTTAAGACACTTTAATATGTAGGGGTAAACACTTGAAAATATTGGCCTGGGAAAAGATTTTATGACGAAGATCCCCTTGGCAATTACAGCACACCAAAAATAAATAAATAGGATTTGATCAAGCTAAAAAGCTTTTGCACAGCTAAGGATACCACAACCAAAGCAAATAGACAGGCCTTTGGAATGGAAAATTTCTGCATGTTACAAATCTGACAAAGCCTGATAACTAGAATCTACAGAGAACTCAAATTAATAAACAAGAAAAGAACAAACAACCCCATTTGTAAATGGGCAAGAGACTTGAACATAAACTTCTTTGAAGATGACAGACAAAATGCCAACAAACACATGAAAAAAATTCTCATTGTCTTTAACCATTACAGAAATGCAAATTAAAACCACTCTGAGATATCACCTAACTCCAGTAAGATTAGTCCACATCAGAAAGGCCCAAAACTGTAGATTCTGGCGTGGATGTGGAAAGAAGGGAACACTTCTACCCTGCTGGTAGGATTGCAAACTAATCCAACATGGATGGAAAGAAGTATGGAGAATTCTCAAAGACTTGAAAGAGGACTTTCCATTTGTACCTGCAATTTTATTAGTGGGTATCTACCAGAAGAACAAAAATAATTTTACTGCAAGGATATTTGCACCTGAATGTTTATTGCAGCTCAATTCATAATTGCCAAGTCATGGAGGCAACCCAAATGCCCCTCAACCCATGAATGTCTCAACAAACTAAGGCATATGTGTACCCTGGAGTACTATTCAGCCATAAGAAAAGATGGAGACTTTACATTTTTTTTTTTTTTTGTAGAGACAGAGTCTCACTTTATCGCCCTGGGTAGAGTGCCGTGGTGTCACACTGCTCACAGCAACCTCCAGCTCTTGGGCTTAAGCGATTCTCTTGCCTCAGTCTCCCTAGTAGCTGGGACTATAGGCGCCTGCCACAGCGCCCGGCTATTTTTTTTGTTTTTGCAGTTCGGCCGAGGCCGGGCTTGAACCCGCCACCTTCGGTATATGGGGCCGGCGCCCTACTCGCTGAGCCACAGGAGCCGCCCTAGACTTTACATTTTTTAAGTTTGCTTGAATTGCTTTGTTTCTTATTCTTATTATAAAGGTAAGTGGAGAAACACTCTTAACACTGGCTATTCTACTTGGCAAGATGGGCATTTTTCCATAGCCAATGACTTCAATTGCCCTTATCAGATGCCTGACATCTTCTTCTTTTGAAGTCTTGACAATTTGTGTGTGATCCCCACTTCTTTCTTCCATTTCATCAGCTGCTTCATACATTTTCATATTGGTCAATATCACTTGGAAAATTGCTTCTGGGTCAGGTTCATTACAGGTTGCCACCTCATCACTCATTGCAACAAAGCATTCAAAATCTACTCATTTGAAATCTGCCATGGGAGATGGACTGTTTGATGGGGTCAAAACATCATGCTTTTTAATTGCAACAAATTCAATTTTCTTGAAACACTTCAATATTGTTTCTAGTTTTACTTTGTTTCAAGCAGGACTGATCCAGAGGACAGCATCCGGGGTGTTAACTGATGCAGCAGAAGAAGTTGCTTCCACAGGTGGACTACAGGTTTGTGTTTTAGTAATGACCCACTGCAGGGGCTGCACTCAGTAGTGCATTTTAAATGTTTTGATGATGCCTTGGTCAAGAGGTTGGATTTTCAAGGTCATGTTTGGGGGTAGAAATTTCAGTGTCATGTTTGAGAGGTGATTCACTTGCAGGTGGCCAGGACAGTTGTTCACCATCAGGAGAATGGTCTATTTCTTAATTTCTCAGTGTCTATCCCTTACTCACCCCTAAAATAGGGCAATAGTCATCCATGCACATTTGTTTGATCTCTAAGTGACAGGGAGGTCTTTGGGCTCATGACCAAATGAATGCTTATGGCTTTGCTAATTTACACTCACTAAGAGCTTTAGTTTCTCTTTGGTTGAGTTACTGCAAAGCTGAACTATGAAACATTCTTTGGAAAATTTTCTGCTCTTACATTTGTCAACCTTTTGTTGAGGCACTTGTCAGGCGTCACCTTGAATAAGAGTCCGCACTGGTCAATGTTAAAGATGCCATCATCTTGGAAGCCTCTGGAGAAGTCCAGGAACATTTTGACAAACTCTTCCCCAACTTCTACTGGAACTGCCTTGGACTCACCACATAAGACTTTCTAGGAGATCTCTCATTGCAGTTAAATTTTTTGAGTCAACCACTTGATGCTCAGAAATCTGCCATCCCAAATTCATGGGTAAAATATTTTTAGGAACTTCTGGGATCACTGAATCAGAGATTCAGGTGTTAACTCCCCTTATTTGTGTGAACCAGCTTACTATGGCTTCACTGACTTTATTAAGGGAAGTTTTCCTCCTTTTCTACTTGGATCTCTACTTTCCTTACCTTATTCCTAAGTACTAACATTTATATTTTTAGAGACTTTGGTGGTCTTGCTAATACCAAACATTCCACCATCTTTCTGGAGGGCTCTGCTTTCCAGAAAATATACAAGATCTACATTCAAGAACTCAACTCTTTGAATTCTTTCCTTCAGGTCATCATATCTCAATTAACTGTAATCCCTTCCAGTAACTACAGGATGTACCTACATTTCAGACTAGTCCTTCATGTTGAAAAAAATCTTCCTTGGGTGGCACCTGTGGCTCAAAATAGTAGGGCGCCGGTCCCATATGCAGGAGGTGGAGGGTTCAAACCCAGCTCCAGCCAAAAACTGCAAAAAAAAAAAAAAAAAAGAAAAAGAAAAAGAAAAAATTCTTCCTGCAACACATACTAAACAATAGGATGTTATGTCTAATCTAACATGTGGTAACAATAAAGTATGAAAAAAAGAACTTATAGTAAAGAAAAAATAACACAACCTAGGGCCCAAGTCCCTACTTTCTACCCCTTGGTGTAGAGTGGACTCAACCGGTTAAGTTTTACAGAGCAAATTAATATTGTGTATTACAATCTAACTGGTCAAGATAAAACTTACAGAGATGGTCAATATATAGACATCAGTCTTCTATACAGTATGTGTTGTGTGTTAGGTCTGTGGAAATTAGGTCAACTTATTATGGAGGTGGTCAATTACTGTATTTGAAAATGTCTGATACGAAGTAGCACATCATGTAGGCACTGACCGATACTTACTGTGGTCCTGGGAAAGAGGAGGAGGATGTTGTATCATAGATATTTTACGCTGTGAAATGTTGTGACATGGGTAGACTTGCCGTGAGAAGCATTAATCTTCAGGAAAAAAACCTAGGAGAGCTTTCTGTTTGATGAAATAATTGTCTAAAACTGCTTCTAGATAATAAACATTTTATCAATATTAAATCTTGACCGGGTCAAAAGACCTAATCGTATCAGTTAAAAATCCATGTAACCTTGGATGAGTAGTTTGACCTTCCTGAGCTCCTGTTGTCTTTGCTGTTAAATGAACATAATATCTGCCCTACCTGACTCAAGGGATCATTATCAAAGTAAATGAAATTTTATCTGAAAGCACTATATAAACTGTCAAAACCTTATGAATACTTTATCACTTATTATCTACTTAGTTTTCCCAATTTATGTTCCAAAATACTTAAAAAACACTTTCACATTTTTTTCTAAAAAAATGAAAAAATGATTGTCAGTCTTTTGCTGATATATCAGTCTATGTGGAGAAAAATACAATTTGACTTATGTTAGTTGAAGTTATTACCCTGAGCCCCTGTCAGCAGAAAACCTAAAGGGATATATTCTATCAGATTATCCCTAGCAGTTGGAGGATGAGTATTTTCACAGAGAAGAGGCCAGCTTCCTGTGTACCCCTCATATGATTCAGTCCCAGAGTGAATATTTTAGATCTTTTTGTTATGAAACTGTGGACTTAGAAGTGAGCTAGTAACCCCATCTGAAGCTTTCCCAGGAGCTTCTAAGAGACTCAGGTCAAGTGGTATAAGTAAACTTTGGGAATGGTATCTCAACCTCGGGGTAAACATTTAGGGAACTGTGTAGTGCCTTTCTCCAGAACTCTCTAGAGAAGGAGATCATTTCCACTGAAATGAGTGGGGAAAATCAGTTTTCCAATTCATGTAAGCTCAACTTTTTTCCTTTGAAAGTTTACCATGACATACTACAAAATTCATAGAGAAATGTAAGAGTTATTTCATGTGACAGTATGAACTAAAAATATGTTTGTATGTTAGATGCCAATTTATATCAAAGTTTTAATGAGTCTGTACTTTCATTATCAAACTTTTTGCTGTTCTCTACATTTTAAGATTCTCTTTCTTCTGTACCCTTTAAGAAGTTTTTTTTTTATATTCCATACATTTTAAGGAGTTTTTTAAGAAGAAAAAATGGAAAACAAGAAATTATCTTTTTATAAAATCTGGAGTCAGACTAACTTGAGTTTAAATCTTGCCCTAGCCACTGCTAGCTCTGTGATTTTTGTGCAAGTTACTTAACCTCTCTGAACTTCAGTCTCTTCATCTGTAAAAAAGGAATAATGACAGGATTTCTCCTGAGTTGTATGAAACAACACAATTAAAATATTTAGCATATTTCTGGGCTCATAGCTTGTGTGCAATGCTAATTTTATATTATATTTTCAATTATGCCAATTTAAGGGCAGTATTTCTTTTAGACTTCACTTGCTTATTTGTTTTACTTGCTCTTTCTTCAAAATAGCCACTGCTTTTCCCCTCCCTATTTATTATTACTGGTATTCATAACCACTAACTAGCCCCCAAAATGTTATTTTAAATAGGAAACATCCCCAACTGGTTCTTTGCTATTCTTAATTGTGAGACAAAGCACATGAACACGCACTATGTCCCTACTCCAAAAGAATCTGGAAAGAATGCATTAGAAAAATTTCCTTTCATTTTTGTAAATTGCCGTTCTGTGTTTATGTTCTTCATTTTATAGGCTGATTCATCTTTATTGTTAATTAAACCCTTAAATTACCATCCAAATTGGAAATAAAGTAAAATGTCAAAGGCATTTACATTTCAAAACTAAATATTCCACATGTACAATTAATCTCAGAACATTAACGATAAAGGAAAATCACATTCATGTCAAAGTCCTAGACCCAGCAAGAAAAGTAGCTGCTGAAATGAGCTATGTATGTGGTAGCAAGCATGAGGCAGGGCATGAGGAAAGTTCTACCTATGGAGAAACTGTTGGGGGCCCTCAGTTGAGGGCATGGGATGTGAGGAAATAAATTAGGTAGAAGCAAATAACGAACATGAAGCATTCCTCCCCACCTCATTTTCAGGCCGATTATAAATTGTCTTTAATCATAATCTCCAGTATTAGAAATTTCATCAGTTTATTTTTATCTTGTGCAAGCATAGTCTTGCTCCTTCCTGGGAATAAATGAGCTGTTTTAGCCCAAGCCTTTTCATTTTGCAAAATTACCATTCCTTTTGCATCTCTCCTGCTGCTTCATATCACTACAGAATATTTGTTAAGCACAGGAAAAATTCATGTTTTCCCCCTGCTTGTCAGGTATAATACGAAAGAAGGACTAATGAAAAACATTTTTCATGCTTACTCAACAGAGACCGTTAAAATGAAATGAATGAAATGCTTTTTGCTCAACCTGAAACCTGCCCAAATGTTTCTGCAGAGACCCTTTCTTTTTTCCCCAACTAAATAATCTGACCTCCCATTTGTTTAGATAACAATTTCTCCAATTTCCCCAGGAGCAAGTTACTCAGGGTGGTGAGCTCAACATGTTGACGAGGTCTTTGCAGCAGCATTAACCATCTGGACTAGGAAAGAATCAATCCAATTTGTAGTAAGGAATACAACTCTATGATGCAATCTGTCACCTCGTATCACTCACAGTCCAGACTGTCTCTGAACTGGCTCTTGGATAAAGTGGAAAGGCAGATGGGGCTCAGAGTTGTAAGATGGGGCCTGAGATCTCTCGCTTCTTCCCTCATTTCATTCTTATTTTGTCAAAGAATAGTCCTCTCTGGTATTACTCTTTGCTCAACTCCATAGTCTGAACTCCCTGAATCAGAGTCCTGATCCAGGCTGGGGGCCTAATACAAAGAGGCTGGAAGAAGTGGAGACTGGCCCAGAGCTATTGAGCTTGCACTTGGGGGAAATTGGAACCACATCTTTCAAGGTCAAGTGGGAATAAGATAAAAAGTCTTGGCAGAGGAGGTAGGTGCTAAGGAGAAACTGGACACAACTCATGGGTTTGGAACCCAGGATGTAAGAATAATGAATTTAGACAGGGGAGTGAGAAGTATACTCTGTGGGGATTTGCCAATCTCATGAGCATCTATGGGAAAGGAGACAATTAAAATAATCAACCATCTCAGTGGTAAGATCATGATCAATGGAAGTAAGATTTCTTATACTCCAACTTCCTGCCTACTTCACACCTGCTTTATACCTACCCCACTGACCATTCAACAGTGCTGACTGGCCTAATTTTAAGTTCATGACCACTAACAAGAGTCCCTCAGAGCAGCCTGGAAATCTGCTCCATCTCCTAGGCTATTCACTCCACTACACATCAGATGACAAGTTTACCTCTCTCTCCAAAATCTTTTTCATTCTAATCCTAGCTGATGACTTGGTTTTCTATTTCAAGAGAAACCAGAAGCTGTCAGAAGGATGTCTTATAGGTAGCCACCTTCCCCCCTGCTTGCACCAGGGCCCACTTTGACTTTTCTCCACTTCAGTGGATGAAACTACTATGCTCCTCTCAGAGAGGAATCCCTACCAGATCTCACTTTTCCCCACCTACTCAGGATGTCACCCGAGGAATTTCCTCTGCCTATTCTATCGTTCTATTCTTTCTCATCTAAAGTAGTCTCAATAGCACAGAGACTTGCTTTATTTGTCTTATATCCCACTCCACTACCACTCCATTTTTCTGCCCCTGAAGAACTCTAATTGGCTTTCATTTCCACCATTTCACTAAATGACTTCTGTTGAAAGTTAGTGATGACCTTCATGGCACTAAATCCAGTGGCCAATTATCAGTCCTCACCTAAAATTATCTATCATCAGGATTTGACAGCATTGATCACTTTCTCCTTTAAGTATCATTTACACTTGCTTTCTGCAACACTGCACACTGCTAGCTCTTCTCCTGATTTATAGCTGCTCCTTCTCAAGATCCTTTGCCTGTCCCCCTCATTTACCAAAATTATAGACACCAAAGTTCCTCAGAGCTTGGTCCTTGGATCTCTTCTTTTCTTTGTCTACACTTGCTCTTTAGTTCTCTCTTTTGTGTCACGTGGCTATCAGCACTGTCACTGTGTTCATCATACCTGTATTGACTCATACACTCAACCACTTAGTCAACATCTCAACTCGCATGTCAGCTCTTCAACACCAGACTCCTCCTAGCCCCTGGAACATGTTACTTCCTAAGTCTTTACTCAGTAAACAGTGAACTCCATCTAACTTACCTCCTCTCTAAAATCCCTCATTCGATTCATCAGCAACTTCTATTGCTCCTACCTTTGAAATATAGCCAGAATCTGAATTTTGCTACCAACATGTTTGAAGCAGTTGTCATTTCTTTTCCTGGCTAATTGCAGTGTTCTCTTACCTGGCCTTGTGGCTTCTATATTTGTCCCCAACAGTAGACATTATTGGTGCTCACCAAAATATTTTCCTTTCCTCACAAAAGACCCTATTTCCTAAGGATTCTGACTAGTTCTTGGCAATGGAGTATGAGAAGAAGCAAAAGCTCCCCTGTGGACCTTCCAGTTCCCTTTTCTTTCTCTTGTTGGCAAATTCATCCACCGAGCATTGAAATATTAGAGCACAAATAGAGGCTGGTTGGATTGCTGAATTACTATGCAGAAGAAAACTGCCTAGAGCATCACTGGTCTTCCATCATACTTAGAAAGAATGTAAGTCAAATCATGTCTTCCTATCTCATGCAGAATAATAACCAAGGTCCTTGAAGTGGTGTCAGGGCCCTATATAATTTTCCTACTCCTGGCCTACCTGCATCTGGGAAAATCTTAGGACACCTTGTGCCTTTCTGCCTCAGGGCCCTTGCATTTCCTTCTTTGCCTGAGGTATTCTCAAGATATCTTTGTAAGGCTCGCTTTCTCATCTTCCTTAGATCTTTTCAAAAATGATACCATCCTAGAATGGCCACCAACGTACTTAAAATAGCAACAGTTTCCCTTCCCCTGGAACTCGCCAGCTCTTTCTGTGCCTTAGTTTCCTCTCCATTGTGTATCACTGTCTGTCATATATTTTACATCTCTGTTTATTTATTATCTGTCTTCCTCAATTAGAATGAACACTTTATCAAAGTAAGAATGCTTGTCTCCCTTTTTCTTCTTTCCATTTTTTTTTTCAACTGAGTTATCATCAGTGCCTAACACAGTGCCTGGTACATAGTAGGAAAAATAAAATAAATGTTTGTGGAATGAATGAAAGCATCATTGAAACTACTTTTCTCCAACTGCAGACCATGAAGATGGCAAATGTTTACTAACATACTAGAGACAGAATGTGTGTAAGATAAACCTCAGAAATCCACACTCTCAGTTACTCATAATACAAAGGTAATACACAGGGTTA
Source organism: Arctocebus calabarensis (assembly GCA_963573935.1). NCBI lineage: Eukaryota > Metazoa > Chordata > Mammalia > Primates > Lorisidae > Arctocebus > Arctocebus calabarensis. The sequence continues at coordinate 10,396 of CAUYON010071184.1, forward strand.
CCATTGAGAATCAGATCCCACACACAGCTTAGATTCAACCCACAAGGTGGAAAATATAAATCTTTAACTGCTTACAATTAAAATAAACAGCAGCGGTAGGCAAGAATTTAATTTTTTTTTCTATAATGAGTCTATTCATTTTGTGAAATACCTACAATGAAATCTGGAAAGGATATTACACAGTCCATTAGTACATAATAACTGATGCATAAAATATATCGCACAATAAATAGAGTAATGAATGGGGTAGAGATTATATCTTTGTGTGTGTATGTGTGTGTGTAAGGGAGTGGTCAATAAGTGATAATGAATATCCACTAAATGTTAAAGCATTCCCTCAGTCCTAGTTATCTGATATTAACACAAAGAGTTATTTTCCACATTCACAGTTTAATTAGAAAAGTTTAAGACTTTAATGTGAAAATGACCAAAATAAAGTTTTTAGAAATACACAATGCAAAAAGCACAAAGTTTTATTAAAGACTTTTCATATTCATGTGTACATGTATATTTGTATGTATAGCCATTTTCTTAAAAATTTCTTAAAAGTATTTAATGAAGTTGCAACAATCTACTAAACAAAGGGTTGCGGTAGGATATAGAAGGGAAAGACTACTTGCACATTTTTCTTGGGTTTCACTTGGATTCAGAGTTGAATGGTGGCAATCTACAATTAGGTTGTAGAGAAAATCATACCAGACAGTACACGGATCTTCTGCATAGGACATGAGACTAGATTTTTGGTGCCTACCAGTCCCAAATCTACCATCAGTTGAATTTTTCAGTATATAAGGATTTTAAAAATGATGTACACCCTGGGAACTCTGTAGGTACAACCCAGTTGCCAGCCACAAAACCTGCTTTTGTTTTAGAAAGTTAGTTATGAGGCAGTGTGGGAGCGGTCAAACACCTGGGTTCTAGAACTTGCTTTGCTATAAACAGAAATGACATCACTTTTCTGAGCACTATATCATTACCAAACAGGATGCCACAGCAACTCTGATTAACTACTGGGGACTTTGTGAGCTTGAAATAAGATAATCAAGACTTAAGATAATTAAGACTATCAAGGGTTGTAAACAAATATGTTATCATCTATAGTTGAAGGTTCCACTGATCAGAGTGGACTTCCCAGTAAATTAGGCAGAGCCTGTCTAGCTTTATCCCACAAACCATAATTTACATGATGATTTAGGGAGAGTGCAAGAGGTCATCTAGATGTGCTTAGCATATCCCATTTCAGTTGAAGACTAACAGGATTTTTGAGATGTGTCTACTTACATTAATGAATTGATTAGCTTAGCTTTATTTCATTTCTTTTTGGTGCTAATCATGGCTGTTTGCTGAGCAATCAATATGATACATGCTTGGCTATTCTGACATTATCTTTCAAATATATCTAAGCCTCCCAAATTGTTTCACATGCAAACACTATCCGCTGAAAGGATTTTTGCATTTAAGGAAAATCTAAGGCAAAATTATAATTGGAAAACCCTTGAGGAATGAGCACTACCCCAATTTTCAATATGTTACATAAAAATATTCAAGAGAAGAGTTGCTGGAATTTAGAATTTACATTATTTTGCTGATTTTAGTGTATGAGGCCAGGTAATTAGTGGGAAGTTTCTCTGCAGGGAATCTGTGTCTAGCCTCAGCAATCTATATATTTTCTGAAGTCTTTAGAAGAGGGGTAAATGAAAATTACATTCCTAACAGCAAGAAAAATGATTTAAATTATCTTTGGCCATTTCTCCCATTATCCTGCATTAATTTTTATCCCCTTCTTTTTTTTCTGCCTTTCTAAATCTATTATTTTCCTTGCAGGAAATCTTGTTGCCTTTTCTAATGTACACATGTGTGGCTTTTCTTGGCTTCTTTCTATTCTCCTTAGATCACTAGGACAAAAGTTTCAAGAGAAAAGAATCAAGATTATGTAGAAACTTCAAGGAGAGCAGAAGTCTCTCCATTCTTTAGAGGTGGTTCTTCTGTAATTGGAAGTCTCTGAATGAATACAGATTAACGTTTTGCAACAGTCACTGAAAACCTGAGCATTTTTCATTGTGGTTTGCACATCTGTCCTCTTTACCTGCAGCTGTTCTTCACCTGCAAGCTGGTCTTGCACCTCGTTTTGGTCCTAAACTATTCTTCCCCATTTTCTGGGTAATATCTACACTGTGCAAACAATAGCTGCGATCCACAAAATTCCTCCCTCTTTTAAGAATCATCCTTGACCAACTATCCCCCAAACAAGATGAACTTCAATTTCTCTAAAGCCCTAAACAAATTCATACCCTCCTTCCCCAAATAAGAGCATTCCATGAGCCTTCTTGTGCCTGGCATTTTGAATGCAGGGTTATGCTAATAGTGCTCTGGCTGATTTTCTTCCATGTCCTTATCTAAACATGAGCGAAACCACAAAGAATAATGTTCCACTCCATGATGAGTGTGGTGGACTGGAGAATGGTTTCTAATCCTTGGAAGCTGTGACGGGCAAAAGAGATTTTGCATGTGTGATTAAAGGATCGTGAGATGGTGAGATCGCTCTGGATGATCAGGATGGGCTCAACCTGTAATAATGAGGGTGTCTGTAAGAGACAGGAAGAGAGATAATTTACGCATTAAGAGGAGAAACAGATTCTCCTTTAGAGCCTCCAAAGGGAGGGTGGCCCTCCTGACACGTTGGTTTTTGCGCAGCAAAACATATTTTGAGTATCCGACTTCCAGAACTGTAAGAATAAATGTACAATTTGTTGCTTTAAGTCACCAAGTTGTGATTATTTGTTGAAGCCATCGTAATAAAGTATTACTAATTTGTACAAAGCCCTATTAAGTGACAACTCAAATATTGTGGAAATTGGATATTTATCACACTGACTATCCATAGTTAGGAACATTCTTTATCATTTCAGTATATTTCTAGTTCCTCTCATTGATTCAGGAGTGCTTACTTGTTTGTCTCGAAGTCAAGGCAATAGCTTTGCTTTTCATATTTTGTTGAACATAGTCTAAAAAATGCTCTTACATATCAACTGTCCCCCCCACAAGTTCTTGCACATCAAATGTACATCAAAGACCTATTGCAAAGGGAGATAGTGGTACACTGTATGAATGATGACCAGTATCCATCCCCTGGCAGGCAGGAAGAGCTATGTGACTTGCTTTTACTAGTGAAATGTGACCAGAAATCTCATGTATCCCTTCCATGTGGAGCTGTAGGGCATAAGCTTCTTATCCTTTCTTCCTCCTGCAGCGCCCATCAGCAGTGACCCCAAGTGAGGATGCCGAGGGGGCATAGGATCCAGCTGTTTGCTGTGGACATGCAGTGTGACTAGGGAACACAGACAACAGCAAAAGCCCTGATGGTCTACACGTGGGATATCTGGAGACTCTGTTTGGGGATAGTGCACAATTTCCATCATCTCAGCTGAGACGGTGACATGTCCCCACACACCAGTTGTTAATTCTAGAATCCTCCCAATCCTTTTTTTCTGGTTGAACAGAAGCCCTGTTGATTTTTCTTCCATAAGAGCTCTCAAAATATCCTTTCTTAGCCATGACCACTGCTGGCACCTGAGTTCATATTTTTCTCTCGAATCACTACGGTTACTCTTACCTGGTGACCCTATATTCAGACCCTTCTCTGGACAGTTTCTCTTGTCAACAGCTGCCAGATCACTCTTTAGAAAATACTGCGTGGATCACACAGGTTTTTAAGCAAAATCCAGCATGGCTTCCCACTGCCTACAGATTAACAACCCCATCCTCACTCCTCCACCATGTAGCTGGAGCTTTCCGTCCCAATTTTATCATCCTTTGCACCACATTATTTCCTCTGCACGTTAGCCAGGCAAGTATCCTCTGTCTCAGACCCTTAGCTTTCAGATCTATCTTTGGAACAATATTACATTGTATTAAATCCTAATAATTGAACATTGCAGAAATATCTTAAAATTTTCATTTATGAGGAAATATGAGGTAAAGGTTTTCTAGTTAGACCTGGGTCAAAAAGGAGAGACAACTGGTCTGCAGAGCAAACCCTTTCTGGTTTCTGGGCTTGGAGCAATTTATCAGCTTTATGTGTAGACAGCCCTCTCATTTCATGTAATCACAGTGCATAGAGATATGATTGATCAGATCTTCCCTGAATGATCGCTATGCTTAATTTATTCTAAATCTAGTTCTCTGTTTGTGTATCCAAATGACAAATACTAAACACGGGGAAGGAAAAAAAATCTGTGTTCAATAAACTGAAATGTGATTTGTTCAAATATGTATACCTTGGCCTTTAGATAAAGTGTCTATTTTTGATTGGATGAAGGGCCACATTTTAGCATTATCATTCCTTTGAAATAAGGTGGTTACATTTCTCAATCCAAGCAATCACTTATATGAAAAAAAAAAAAAAAGAGAGAAAGGCTACCTTTGAGGCTTGCATTAAAGATGATAAAAATTGGCCAACTAAAACCATTTCAATTTTATGAAAAATAAAATCGAGTGCAATGTTTCAGCTTGAAAGCTCAGATGATCTTTAAGGGAAATTAGTGATGTTGCGAATAGTGGTTCCAATTTATAAGATGCTGCAAGGAAGCAATCAAGGAGACAAAAACAAGATAAATAATCCTCAAAATGGAACAATTCAATAAAGATCCCTTGTGACAAAATCACAAGATAACATTCCCAGACTTGGAAAGGCAGTGTCTTTCTTTTGCTAATGAGAGACAATCTACATTTTACAACATGTAATCATTTACCAGGCAATGGTGCGTTTTCTGTTGATAGAAATGTACCCGACCCTTCAGCAGAGAAGGTGGCTAAGGTAATAATTTCTCATTTCTCTAGGTATAACTTTGATAATCTTCAGGCTCTCCATCATTTTCTTTTTCAAAATTAAACTACATATATAAACCATGTACATCCAAGTTCCAGCTAGTGCAATATATTTTTTTCATTTGGTGCAGATATTAAAATACCTGTTTATTTACACATATAGCTGAGTGTAAATATGAAATGAAAAAATGTCACACAGAGTTCTCTCAGTGCAGTTATATTCCTCCTCATAATGCTCATGCCTGTATTCGAAACCTTATGAAATGAATATTATATATTGTGAATTTAACAGATGTGGAATGTGTTCTGTGGCCTCATTTGCATATACAGATTAGAATGTTTCATTTTTTTCTGCACTAGCTTCATCTCTTAACTTTGGTGATCTCAAACTGTTTTTATTAGGATTGCAAGAAAAAATAGTCAATTATTTCATAAAGGATTTCATCCCCATAATGTGCATCTATTCATATACACAATACATTTTAAACATATAGATTACTTTAGTCTCTGTCCCATTATAGAAAGTCAGAATAATGCTAGTACATTCTTGATTCATAATGCTTTAAAATTCATGCAAATGGGCATAAATACTGGTTTAGCACTTTTGTTTAGCATTTTCATGCATATTTATTCCTAGATAAGTAAATATTTCTCACTTTCAAATTCCTTTTCTTCTTTTTGAGAAATTAACAGACCAGGAAATCAAACTATAAGCAAAATAAATTCTTAGACTGCTGCATTTACTTTATCAAGGCGTAAAGGGATGTATTCTAGTATTACTCTCTCTCTCCAGGATATAATAGCCATGGGAGACACAAGGAGGGCTCCCTTTGTGACGGTTAACTCCAGGTGCCCTTCAGTTTGTTCCTAGGGTGCCAGGTCTTCTGGAGCCCTCTCCCAATCCAGCCCCAGGGGCCCCTCCATGGCTGTTTCCTTTACATTGGGCCTGGATGACTCTTCTTTAATTTCTAGTCCTCAGTCTTAGCCCCCAGGGGTTTGGGCTCAGTAGTGACCCCCAAATCTTGCAGATAGAAGGAAAATTTCTGAGTGTTGAACCTCTTCCAAATATCTTCGGATTGCCTGGCCTTTTTAAAACTCCAGAAAGTCCTCTTTCAACTTTCTGAGTCTATGTAAAAGAACGTCTACTAAATATCCCCTAAGAAATTTATCTAATTAATGATGCAAGAGAGACCTTTTGTCTCCCCTGTGTTGTAGTCTCTGCCTTCTCAATAATATGAAAACTTGTGATTAAAATGTCTGGACAGACGTTTTCTTCCTACTGAGAGAGGATACCTGAGAAGGGTGAGGTCTGAGAGAACAGGTCTTCTCAAGGAGAGCACAAGAATACACTTGCAGGGTCTTCTCCATGGTGACTCAGCCCTTAGGAATTTGTAACTTCCTGGAACTTGGAAATTTCCAAGTTCTGTGAAATCCTGTAGTTCTGTGGGGGCTGGACTAGCATCTCCCACATGATTCAAACTGGCCAATGAGAAGGTTACCTGTGGGGTGGAACTTCTTGACTGTCAATAAAAAGGGAAAGATCAAGTTAGACAGGGAGTGCACCATTTGGAATTCGTCTATGCCATAAGCTCCCAGCTGGTTGAATAAAGCCCTTCCTCTTATAAACGTGGTGTTTGGGTGCTCTTTCTCTCCATTGGGCCTTGTCTTCCTGCAACACTACAAGGCTGCTTCACATCCTCTATATAGGATCCTCATCCACCCAAGGGTTCTTTACGCCATTTTTATTACTTTGAAAGTCTTAATTCCAGATCTCCAATATTTCTACTAGAGAGACAAAAATGTTCTCTTGTACACATAGCTGCTAGGAAAACTGTGCTATCCTAACACTGAAGTCATACCAGCAGTTACTTCCTACCCTTTCCTTCTGAGATTCTTTAGTCTCATAGTTTTAGGTTGCCAACTTACTTTATTTTTTATTTTAAAAATCATTGACTAGCTCCTCGGGAGGCTGCAGCAAGAGAATCACCTAAGCTCAGGGGTTGGAGGTTGCTGTGAGCTGTGATGCCACAGCACTCTACCCAGGGTGGTAAAGTGAGACTCTGTCTCTAAAAATAGAAAAAAAAACATTGACTAAGATTCCTTTGTGAAGACAGCAAATTCAAGAGAGCCTTGCAGAGCACTAAAGAAAACAGTAAACTAAAGGGGAGGGGAGATACATGCAGATAAATATAGAAAACAAAATTAGCACAGGCTACCTTATGTATCAAAGGCCTAATAAAGAGAATTGATGCAACTGCTGCTTAGACCAGTGATTTTTCACCTGGTGTGCCATGAGAGGATTTTAGGTGTGATTAAAGATCATTAATTAAATTATTTTTGAAAAGTTCAAAGCACAATAAGTATATCTTTTTTTTAACTTTTTTTTTTTTGATCAACATAATTTAAGTGTGCTATGGAGATTTAACTATAGGTTCAAGTGTGCCATGAGATAAAAAAAGGTTGAGAAACACTGGATGAAAGGAAAGAGGGGCCCACAAGGACAGGAGGTAATTTTTGATTTGTTCTTAGAAAGGCTTGTACTTAAATGAGATTTTATTTAAAAAATTATTTATTTATTTATTTACTTACAGAGACAGGGTCTCACTGTCATCCAGGCTGGAGTGCAGTGGAATGATGATAGCACCCTGTGATCTCAAACTCCTGGGCTCAAGCAATCCTTCTACCTCAGCTTCCCAGGGAGTTGGGACTATAGGCACATGTCTCCACACCCAGGCTGCTCTCTGAGCTTCTAGCCTCAAGCCATCCTTCCACTTTGGCCTCCCATAGTGCTGGGATTAGGGGTGTGTGCTACTTGCCACACCTTATCAAGCTTTGAAGGATAGATAGCTCTTTACTGGGTTTAGCGATAGTGGAATAGCATTTTAGGCCACAGCAATTTTGAAAGGTAATATGGTGAAGTAGGAACATGTATGTTTGGGAAACAGAATGGGTTGACTGCTGGAAGGAAGGATTTTTTAGTAGGAAAAAATAGACTGAAAATACAGGGGGAGGATAGATCATAGAAGGATAGATCATAAAATCTGATTTCAAGGATTCTGACTCTTACATCAAATCTGCCTTCCAGTCATTCCAGTCAAACTGTATTCCGGCTCCATGAGCTTTTCCTAGTGATCATTGCAGGATGCTTATAGGGTAAAAATAATTATGAAAGCACTCTCTTCCTCCTTTGGATCATCACAGTACATTTTAGCATAGAAAAAAAAAACAACTCTGAGAAATGCTGCAATAAAAAGAAGAAACCTGTTAAACATTGTTTAACCCCAATTTCTCAAACTTATTTGACCAGAGAACATTTTTTTCTTCTGTTTTCACACAATGTGTTTTGCCTTTAGCAAAACTACTCTCCTAGGGAATAAAGCTGCCTTCAGGCTTATATAGATTTTGCAGGAATTTGAGGAAAAAAATTGTTGCCCCATACAAATCAGTATCTACTGAGTGGGAGACTTTTGTAAACCTGGGAGTGTTCGAATACCAGCCATAATTTTTTTTAGCATTTTCTTTACAGAAATTTAGAGTCTAACTATTAGTGAATCAAGATATATTTATGACAAAATTTTCATGTGCAAAGAGATGGATCTAAGTGATTTGTGCAATAAGAATCAGTCACTACCGGCCATATAAGCATATGAGGCAGATGAGACAACATCCTGAGTACCTATTACATAAGTTATACAAAGAAGTATGTAGTGTATGAGAATAAAGTTGCCTGGTACTTGTTCTGGGGGATGAGCAGTGGCAGAGGAGATGGACTATTTCAGAAGTGCACTGGAAGAAGAATATAGGAAATAAAGCAGGAGACATCCTGGTAGAGAAGGATTTACTGAAGAGAGAATCTGGTTCTGAACAGAACGGTCATTAGTCAAACTAGTGACCCAAGCCTTACACTTAGGGGTATTGAGTTTGACTTGTGCAGTGCTAGCCAACACATTCAGTGGTTTACACTCATAAATCGGGATTTTTAGCATCTGTACCAAATAGGACTTAGGGGCAACAACCTTGGGAGCAAGATAGGAACTTCCTTTTTAGACAGAGCGGGTGGGTTCTTGTTCTCCATAGTCTCTATTATAATTCATCCTTCTAGAGCCAAGTGACTGGGGCCATCTATCATCTAGATGTATGCTGTGTGGGTAAGAGATGTGTGCAATATTTCCTATATCCATGTCTCTATCAAAAGTGGGAAAATAAAAGAGACGCCGTGGGAACTACAAGTGTCAAGTATAATGAGCAAGACCACAGTATTGCGGAAGATAAAAATACCCTTATATGTATTGGCTATTCTTAAAAAAAGGAAATTCTGCGAAAAGACCATACTGTAAGAGACAACGTCACTCATTGTATGTTACCTGCCATGCCCTGGAGGCATTCAACTTTTGACTTGTGATACAAGGGAATGAAGAAGCTTCCAGGAAGTCCAAGGGAGAAGAGAATTTTTAAAAAGTATATTCGAGAAAGATCAAGTTGGCTAAGAACTGAAGAGTGGACATTGGATTGAGTATTTGGAGGCCCATGGTAAGCCTGATAGAAGTTTCAGTGGAACATGAGGGTGAAGACAGTGATGCAGGACATGAAGAGGAGAGAGAGGAACCAGAATCCACAAGTGTTACTCAATGTAGAGTTGAGGTAGAGGGTTTTATTTTTAAATATTTGTTCATTTAAAATGTAAAAGGCCTCCCCCATGAGTCCTAGACTGCTGCTCTTCATCCTTCTTGGCATTTTCTGGTAAAGGAACTTATGGACAAAGATTGTGGTCAAATGGAGATACTATTTTATTAATTTGAATTAACTGACCAAAGTCCTAATGCAGAACTTTGATTAAAACTGTATTATAGAATACAAGTTAGGCTCAATGCCACATTTAATCTTTCTGTTTTTTTCCTCCTTTGTGTTGATGCTCCAACTTGAGGATGTGTTCTTAATCCTTGTATTTCAGGAATAAGTGCACCGAAAGTTCATCCAGTTTGCCAAAGTAAAAGGAGCAAAAGTCAAAAAAGTGTACATTTACCCCAATGCTTGATGTCACATTGTCCTACATTTGGGAAGTAACATGTGCCAGGCTGCCTTTGAGAAATCAGAGAGGAGATGATCTTTACTTTCTCCATAAAGTGCAAAAATATAGAACCTTCTTACCAGTCATCAGAGCTAAAAGTAAAAAGGAGGCAGGAATAGAATTGGAAAGCACACTAGTCAAGCGTGAACACTAATGTTTAGTACAGTCACGTCACTCATTAGTAAAACATGGCCCAATAAATGTTGAGATATGGACAAAGGTTTTTAGCCACAAAGAGTGACTTGTCCTCCACATATGTAAAACTCCCTGACCCTGATGAGACTTCAAGAAAATGAAAAGATTATCCTCATCAATACAACTGGAAGGTGGCACAGTAGAGTGGCATAAGTGAAGTTTTTATGAGCAATTGATTTTAGTTATACCCTTTGGGGGTCATGCAGCTTTGGCCAGCTCCCCAGTGTCTTGGAACTACCTAGCACAGTGGTTCTCAACCTTCCTAATGCCGTGACCCTTTAATACATGATGTTGTGGTGACCCCCAACCACAAAATTATTTTCATTGCTACTTGTAACCACTAACCTAGCGTCTAAGCTAAAATACGGTTCTGAAGATATCTGACAGTGTATATAAAGTGTTTACTATAGGGTTTAGCACAGTAGAGGTATGCAATAAATTAAATATGAACTTTTATACACATACACACAAATATTTACATATGATTTTATATACCTAAGAGGTATATATTTATATAACTAAATATAAAGCCTTTATATTTTATAAACCTAAAGAGTGCAATTTCCTAAACTATTTTTTGTGGGAAGCCATTTTCTTTTCTTTCTTTCTTTCTTTTTTTTTTTATTGTTGGGGAATCATTGAGGGTACAAAGAACCAGGTTACACTACTTGCATTTGATAAGTAAAGTCCCTCTTATAATTGTGTCCCACCCCCAAGAGGTGTGCCATACACTGTGACCCCCATCACTCTCCCTCCTTCCCTCATTCTGCTCCCTGTTCCCCCCACATCATGTACTAGCATCAATTGTCCTCATATCAGAATTGAGTACATTGGATTCTTACTTCTCCATTTTTGTGATGCTTTATTAAGAAGAATGTGTTTCAACTTTATCCAGGTTAATACCAAAGATGTAAGGTTACCATCTATTTTTAGTCACCATCTATAAAATGGACTTATTTTAGTGGCTGAATAATACACCATGGAATACATATACCATAGTTTGTCAAACCATTCCTGGGTTGGTGGGCATTTAGGTTGTTTCCACAATTTGGTAATTGTAAATTGAGCTGCAATAAATAGTCTAGTGCAAATGTCCTTATGATAAAAGGATTTTTTTTTCTTCTGGGTAGATGTCCAGTAAAGGGATTACAGGATCAAATGGGAGTCTAGTTTGAGTTCTCTGAGGGTTCTCCATACTTCCTTCCCCAAAGGTTGTATTAATTTGCAGTCCCACCAGTAGTGTAAAAGTGTTCCTTTCTCTCCCCATCCACGCCAGCATCTGCAGCTTTGAGACTTTTTGATGTGGGCCATTCCTACTGGGGTTAGGTGATATCTCAGGATGGTTTTGGTTTGCATTTCTCTGATAATTAGTGACAATGAGTATTTTTTCATATGTTAGGCATTCATCTGTCTTCTTTAGAGAAGTTTCTATTCATTTCACTTGCCCATTGATATAAAGGATTGTTGGCTCTTTTTCTGTTGCTTATTTTGAGTTCTCTGTGGATTCTAGTTATCAAGCTTTGGTCTGATTGATAATATGCAAATATCTTTTCCTATTCTGGTGGTTGTCTATTTGCTTTGGTTGTTGTCTCCATAGCTGCACAGAAGCTATTGAGCAAAATTAAGTCCCATTTGTTTATTTTTGTTGTTGTTGCTATTGCCACTGGAGTCTTCTTCATAAAGTCTTTCCCCAGGCTGATACCTTCAAGTATTTTCCCTAAACTTTATTTGAGGATTTTTATTGTTTCATGTCTTAGATTTACATCTTTTATCCATCTGTAAACAATTTTAGGGAGTGGAAAAAGGTGCAGGTCCAGTTTCAATCTTCACATGTAGTTATCTGTGGTTATCTACTTCTCCCAGCACCATCTATTGAATAGGGATTCTTTCCCCCAGTGATGTTCTTATTTGGTTTATCAAAGATTAGCTGGCTGTAAGATGTTAGTTTCATTTCCTGGTTTTCTATTCACTTCCAAATCTCTGTATCTCTATTTTTGTGCCAGTACCATCCTGTTTTGACCACTATGGTCTTATAGTACAGCCTAAAGTTTGGTATGCTGATGCCCCCCAGCTTTGTTTTTATTACTAAGAACTGCCTTAGCTATACAGGGTTTTTTCTGGTTCCATACAAAACGAGAATTATTTTTTCCAAGTCTTGAAAGTATGATGTTGGTAATTTAATGGGGATTGCATTGAATCTGTAGTTTGCTTTGGGAAATATAGACATTATAACAAAGTTGATTCTTGCTAGCCATGAGCATGCTATGTTCTTCCATTTATTAATATCTTCTGCTATTTCTTTCCTTAGTGTTTCATAATTTTCTTTAGGGAGGTCCTTCACCTCTTTTGTTAGGTATATTCCTAGGTATTTCATTTTCTTTGAAGCTCAGTGAAGGGAATTGTTTCTTTGATTAGCTTCTCATCTTAGCTGTTATTGGTGTATACAAAAGCCACTGATTGGTGGACACTGATTTTATATCCTGAGATATTGCTGTAATTTTTTATCACTTCCAGGAATCTTGGGATTGAGTCTTGGGGTTCCCTAAGTATGAGATCATATTGTCAGCAAAGAGGGAGAATTTAACCTCCTCTGCTCTCATTTGCATGCCCTTTATTACCTTCTCTTTTTTGATTGTATTGACTAGAATTTCTAGCACTATGCTGAATAGTAGTGGTGATTGAGGACAACTTTATCTAGTTTTAGTTCTAAGAGAAAAAGCTTTCTGTTTTACTCCATTCAGTATAATATTAGCTATAGGTTTGTCATAGATGGCTTCGATCAGTTTTAGAAATGTGCCACCTATGCCTATATTCTTCAGAGTTCTAATTAGGGTAAGCGATTTTCAATATTCATATCTGAGAAAAATTGTTTTCACTCTTAGGAAAGGAATATTTTATTGAGCGAAGAAATTGAAAAAGCTGAGATTTAAAGAGACTAAGGGACTAAATTAAAACCTATAATTAATAAATTATAGAGATGGAATTTGTGGCCTAGAGTAGGGGTTGGCACAGTATCATTTGTCAGCCAAATCCAGCCAGCTGTCTGTTTTGTAAATAAAGTTTTATTGAAACACATGCCCATACATTATTATTGTGTATGGCCTTCATGCTACAAGGTGGAGTCTAATAGTTGCTCCAGAAATAAAATGGCCTGCAAAGCTAAAAATATGTACCACCTGACATCTGAAGAAAAGTTGCTGACCCCTGGCCTAGAATAGACTAGAATAGGAATGAGGTACAGTGGACAAACCTTGGAATAAGCCCCCCACCAGCAATTTTCAGTGAGACTTTAAGTAATTCAATTGCTCTGGATCTCAGCTTCTCATGTGTAAAAACTGACCTGGAATTTTAACTTTATTAACCACTGTGGTGCATATCAGTATTCTCAATAAACATCTGAGTAGTATACCCTTCAGAGTAAAACTTTACAATGAAGTGGAGTGGCTATAATCACTCATTTTCAGTTTCTGCTTTGCCATTCACTTCTATACATATTTTATTGCTGTCTCATATCTTCAAAGTTCTCCTGGGTACCACTATTGTGTTGAAGATGCTCCAAAATATTGCCATTTCTCATTCTAGGCCAACAGCCTTCTTTGTCTATTTGTAACTATCTCTGGAGACTCCATATCAAGGATAGCACGAGGTGATCAGAAAGATGCGTTATCACAAAGTCAAATCAATCTCAGGCAAATGAAGAGTGAAAGAGATTGATGGACTTACTTCTTATACCACATGATAACCCAGTGATTTGCAGGTTCCATTTAAAGGGAAAAGTCCTCGAGATCAGAAGACTCCATGTACCCTTGTGATAATTTTTGCTGTAGAAAAGATTTACTGTTCTGCCTTTAGCCTCTTTTCTGGACAAATGGGATTGTATGTTACCTGCTTGATTTAAGACTATTTAAAATTCTTTGAATTTAGGATTATCTCCTTTTCCCTCACAAGTCGTTATAAATAAATTTACACAAAATCAAGGGCAGGTGCAAATTGATTTTGGTCATTTGTTTCTTTGAAATAAAGCTGCTGCTCTTTAGCAAAACTTTAGATAAAAGGCACCTGTTTCTAATGGGTTTTGCCTGCGGCTGCCAAATTGGAAAAGAAAAATTGTGTCCCAGCCTCATCAGTTACTGATAGTGTGGCCTCAGCCAAGTTACGGTAAATTTTCTGATATGTGAGATGGAGGTAAATATACAGCAGTTTCTTTCTTATATTCTCATTGTGAGGCTTAAATGTGAAAAATGCTGGTAAGGTGCTTAGTGTACAATCTAGCAATGAGCAGGCACTCAGTGTGTTTTAGAGCAGAATGTGCTTTCTCAACTTCTTTCTGACTTGACATTGCTGCAATTTATTTTTTCATATAAAACTCAACTGGGAGAAGGGGCCAGACAATGTATTATGGTTAATACAAGAAGATTGAGAGAATGAAGCATTATTTATTTTTTTACAAAACAAAGTCTAGACTGAAATAGCCTTCACCTTCCCTGACATTACAGTGATAGGTGTTTGCCTTCTGCATAAATACCTGAAAAAGTCAAGTGTATAGTATCAGAAAATTCCTTGTTTTACCCAATTTATCAAGAATCTTCAAAATCCTTTAACTAGGAGTTTCTTTGTTTTGAGATGGAGTCTCACTTGCTCACCCTGGGTAGAGTGCTATGGAGTCATCATAGCTCACAGTAACCTCAAACTCTTGGGCTCAACTGATCCTCCTGCCTCAGCCTCCTGAGTAGCTGGCATTATAAGCACCTGCCACTATGCCTGACTAGTTATTTTTTTATATTTTTTTCAGTAGCAACAGGGTCTTGCTCTCACTCAGGCTGGTCTTGAACCCTTGAGCTCAAGCAATTCACCTGTCTCAGCCTCCCAGAGTACTAGGATTACAAGCATGAGCCACCGTGCCTAGCTAACTCAGAGTTTCTTAACCTGGAATAGCTTTCTTAGGATTTACAACCCCCCTAAAATTTTATGTAACATTCTCTGTCCATGTTTATTTTCTGGGGACAAGTTTCATAGCTTTAATGAAATTCTCACTGTGGTCTGATCTGTAGCTCAAAGGTGAAATCTCTAAGCAGCATCCGGAGGGCTGAGAAACACTTTAGAATTCTGGAATTTTGAGCGTATATAACCATAGCTAAGAACTTTACACTTTACAAGAGTTTAAATTTTTTTTTCAGGAGAAACTAATGAAAAAGCACTTTGTAATATGTAAAAGGAAACAAATTTGCTTAATAAAATAAATAAATACATATTCATGGCACTGATGAGCCAGTTAAGTATGTTCAGGTGATGTCTTTGCAGAAGGAAAGCAAATTCATTATAATTTACCAGCACTTTACAATAGATGCTTAACAAACCGGGTAATAAAACATAATCAGTAGAAGCCTTTTAGAAACTACTGTCAAATTAAAAAAAAAAGCCTACCTTCTATTATTTAATGATTTTGCATACAATTCCATTAACCATTTCTATTTTCATGGAGAGGCACCTGGAACTGGAAGGCCCCAACATTTTGCTCCCGTGTCTGTTATATGTTGGGCTTACCACACCATGTGCAGCCTGGTGCGGACACATTCATTCTCTTTTGTCCTGAAAGAAGTTTCGTGCTTGCATCCAGAGACTTGGTCTCCAATCCCACCCCCTCACCTGTCCTCTGCCACTGGCATGCTGCAAAGATGATTGGAGAGTGGGTACCATCTTCACTTACCTTGAGTACCACTGTCCTGATAGTTTTCCCCAGACCCTCTATAATGGAAATGTACAAAGCCAAAGAGGAATACACTGAGTGAGAGGACAGGGCCTATTATCTCATCTCCTTGTAGTCATATTCTTGAACTATAAAAAAAAAAAAAAGGCTTACTTATGGCTCAGATTTTCCAATAAGACAACATTCCCTATGCCCCATCTCTCAGGCTCTCTTTCCCATCCCTTAGTGGAGAGATGCCACCCTTCTTTTGGGAAATTTGTTTATGCTGCACTGCAAGACATCTCTCTGTTTTGGTCCCTTCTTGTGTGCTGCAAAGTTGAGGGTCATATGTGAAGACTGCAGTACTGTAAGTGAAGGTGAAACCTTCCAAATGCCAGTTCCATCTCCAGCAGAATGTGGCACAGTTGATTGCCTCATTAGTTTTCTGGAAAAGCAAGTACATCTTGTCATGTTTCTATTTATTTTCTCACCATATGAAGAAGGGGGTAGAATACTTGCCTTTGACCTTGGCCCTAGCAAAACAATACTATTACTATTATTGTATTATGGGAGGAGCACCTGAGAGATGAAAGGTTGATGGTGTAGATTCTTGTTTAAGTCTGAAGGTCCAAGAATCAGGAGTATCAAGGGCAGGAGAAGGTTGATGTTTCAGCTCTGGCAGTCAGGCAGAGAATGAATCTCACCTTTCTCCACCTTTTCATTCTTTTTTCTTTTCTGCTGTACATTGGAAGAATAAGCATTGTCTTGGGGCATACATTAAACATATAAACACCAAAGAAAGCTGATGAGCAAAAAAAACAGCCCATGTATACTTTTTTGTGATATCAAACACCACAGATAAGCAGAACAGTCCCATACCCTGTACCCTTGGATGCTCACCCACACTGGGGAAGCCCATCTGCTTCACTCAATCCACTAATTCAAATGCTAATCTCCTCCAGAAACACCCCCATAGCTGCACCCGGAAGTAGTGTTGAATCAGATAACTTGGCATCCAATGGCCCAGTTATAATTTTTGACACACAAAATTATCACAGCACCTAAATGAGAAAAAAAAATTAGAAATAAACACAATAAATAAAACCATCTTTTATGTGAATAATGGCATTTTTACTGTTATTTTTTGCTCTATTTTATGAATTTTTCTAAATATTTTTTGTTAGTTTTATGCTGGGAAATATATTAAAGATTTTTTTCCTAAGGAAATAGTCAATAGTCTAACAAGGATTTCTTTACAAAGAGGTATGTAATGATACTATTTTTAATAAAGAGGCATTTGCCTCTAAAAGTGAGTGGTTAAATAAATTATATGAAACAGCATATTAGTTTGTATTAGTTTAAGAAAATCAATTTCTGTGGGTAAGCCACAGATAGGGTGGCTTAACTATAAAAATGTATTTTCTTACTTTTGTGGAGACCGAAGTCTAAGATCAAGAAGTGGGCAGGTGTAATTTCCTCTGCGGTCTCTTTCCTTTGCTTGCAGGTAGCCGCCTTCTTGCTGTCTTTTCACAGGGTCTTCCTTCTGCAAACGCTTGCTTCTGATGTCTCTTTGTGTGTCCAAATTTCCTCTTCCTATGAGGACACGACTCGCTCTGAGGGCTAACATTAATGGCCTCATAACTTAATCATCTATCTACATGTCCTATCTCCCAATACAATAGCATTCTGATGTCCTTCAACACACAGCTTTTGAGAGGACACAAATCAGACCATGTCAGGAAGAATTCTTTTTTTTTTTGTATTTATTATTTTTTATTTTGACATATACATGTGTTAATTAGGTCTCCATTTTTTGCCTTTTTGTTACTTTCTTGGCATTATTATTATTCATATTGCTTAATATTTTAATGCAGTAATCATCTGTTTTCTTTTCCAAATGTATTTATCTTCATTCATTCTTTACCTGATTTTTGTTTCTAGTCCTTATCTTAAACATTTTTTATTGTTATTAAATTTTAAGCCTTTTAAATTCTGTGAAGGCAAGTAGGAAGAGTTCTTTATAGCATGGGGAAAGCATTATGGTGTGGTATGAAGTGGGAAAAAAAGTTAAGAATATTTTATATAGCATACTCTCCAATTTATATGAAATCATGTATATTGAAACAAGCTTTCCTTCATGGCATCTGTGCCTCAGTCTCTCAGTATTCAGAAACTGAAACTCTACACTGATCATAAGACCTGTGGCACTGAAATCAATTGGCAACTGATAGTGACACCCACATTGTCATTCCAGGAGACTAAATGTGCTATTTTAAATGATGAACAAGGTGTTATTATAAAATTAGCATGAAATTTGTATGCATCATAAGTATACTGAGAGGGAATTCATCAACTTATTAGCGTTAGCTAGCTCTGATGGTGGGTTAATCGCATAATTTTTATTTTCTTTACATTTTTTCCTATATTTTCCAAACTTCACAATGAATTAACATTGTCATTATAATCGGAAACGTAAGAAATGTTATTTTTTAAATGAATCATCATACTATATGTTTCAGGAATGGTAGCTGCACGGCATGACTGCTAATTTATCAATTTAATATCTCAATTGAAGCACTCGGTGTACACCTGTGTGAACCAGGCAGTGGGCCATTTTTGGAGATATTGGGAATAGAGAGATTTTCAAGGGGGTTTCCCTATTCTTCTACATCACACCATTTAGTTGAAAAGAATAAGAATAATGCCTAAATTAAAGATTTTGCATGTGTGTGTACAGAGACCAGGACAAAGAGATGGGAACAAGCGATCCTGCCTGGGAGGATCATGGAGAGCTATAGAGAGGCAGCAGCACTTGAGTCTGTCTTTGGAGAGCGGGAGATGGGTTTTAGACGGAATGAGTGTGGGAAGAAGTGACTTTCCTGGCAGGGATCACTACCAGCAGAGACATGACCCGGTGCAGCTTCACAATTTGGTACTGGGAGCAGGGGGTTGTGGTTGGTGGGAGAGAAGTGAGTGAGACAGATTGGAGATTCAGTAAGAACTGCTGAATTCCACCCCAAGGGGTTGTGTGTTATCCCACCAGCATTACAGCTTCAGTGGCCAGGATTGCAGAATGTTGTAATAGCGCACATCTGACATCATCATGGCCAAACCTCAGGTAGTGGGAGCAGAGTGAAAAGGAGAGGACAGAAGTTACGCGGTTTCCAAGGTAAAACTAGAAGTTTCTCTATGGTGTGAGACAGGTAACAGAGTAGAGGAATCAAGGAGGCTACTTAAATCTTCGCATGGGAGGCTGAGTGAGTAGTCATACAATAAGCCAAAATGAAAAGGCAGGAAAGAAGTAAAATATTTGGGTATTACAGATAAACAGCCTAAAAGTGAATTTCTTTTTTTCTTTTCTTTTTTCTTTTTTGAGACAGAGCCTCAAGCTGTCACCCTGGATAAAGTGCCGTGGCATCATAGATCACAGCAACCTCCAATTCCTGGGCTCAAGTGAGTCTCCTGCCTCCGCCTCCCAAGTAGCTGGGACTATAGGCGCCTGCCACAACGCCCGGCCATTTTTTGGTTGCAGACATCATTGTTGTTCGGTGGGCCTGGGCTGGATTCAAAGTTGCCAGCTCAGGTGTACCTGGCTGGCGCCTCAGCCGCTTGAGCCACAGCCACCGAGGCAAAAGTGAATTTCTTGAAGCTAGACTTAAACAGATTTTACTAAGTATAAGTGGGAAGTGATCAATTAGAAAGTAGGCATTCGGCTGGGTGCAGTGGCTCATGCCTATAATCCTAGTACTTGGGAGGCTGAGGTGGGTGGATCGCCTGAGCTCACAGGTTAAGACCAGCCTGAGCCACAGTGAGACCTGGTCTCTAAAAATAGCAGGGCATTGTGGTAGGTGCCTATAGTCCCAGCTACTTGGGAGACTGAGGCAAGAGAATCGCTTAAGACCAAGAGTTTGAGGTTGCAGTGAACTGTGACGCCACAGCACTCTACCCAGGGTGAAAAAAGAAAGAAAGAAAAAGAAAATAGGAAGTCATACTGTTGCCTCCCTAAATACAAATGCACAGAAAAGTAGCAGCCAAAATCCTGCACAGAGGCCGGGTGCTCAAGCCTGTAAGCTCCCTAGCCGTCTGGGAGGCTGAGGTGGGTGGGTTGCTTGAGCTCACAAGTTTGACACTAGCCTGAGCAAGAGCAAGACCCTATCTCCAAAAAAATAGCCAGGAGTTGTGCCAGGCACCTATAGTCCCAGCAACTTGGGAGACTGAGAAAAGAGGATCACTTGACCCCAAGAGTTTGAGGTTGCTGAGAGCTGTGATGCCATAGCACTCGACTGAGTGTGACAGAGTGAGACTGTGCCAAAATGAACAAACAAAAGTCCTCCAATCCTGCCCAGAACACCTCACAATTTCTGCTCCTCGTTCCATTAATCGCTCTGCAAAACACAAAGCTCTTTCACAAGCTGCGATCTCATTGAAACCCCAGGGAGACCTGTGAGCGAAGTGTCGTTCTCATACTCATTTCAGAGACAGCGACTGAAGCTCAAAGGTTGGCCAAGATCTCACAGGCACATTTGGCTGCAGGGCCTTCGTAAGTATAACCAATGAGCCCCTGCAGGGGTGGGAATGATGCATCTCATCCCAACACCTGCGCACTCAGCACACTGTCTGGCACACAACAGGCATGAGCACTGAACGGGTGAAAAATAAATTGATGAAAAAAGAACTGTCCCTCTCTGTGCACGTAGTTGTTACCACACGATGTTACCCCTTAGAAGAGTTTGTAATATTTTTTCAGAAGGTTAACTTTGGACATCTCATGCTGCTGGGGGCGGGGGGGAGGTAAAAAGGATTCTTTTCGTCTGCAGACGCCTTCCCATTATCTCACCAAGGTCACACTTGCCCTATCCACATCACTCAGTGCTTTTTGGTTTTATATTAGCTTTGTTCTGAAAATTGAAATTGGAATATTAGAACTCAGTCAGGGAGCACGCTAATTTAATTAAATATTAAAAGCCAGCTGGTTTTATGTGATGTGGGCAAATTGGAGAATTAATGATTTGGTACACTTTCTCGTTCCTGTCAAGCTACAAGAACATGAAGAATAGCTCATTCATAGCCGGTTACAAAAGGTGCAATTGAAAAATTAGGTTTGCTTTATTAACGTGTTTCTAGCTTGAGTCTTTTGAGAATAGGGTAACTTACTGATTTATCAAGTGCCTCAGAAGGCTCGAGCTCCTGGGCCCATATGAGAGAACCTGAGAGACCTTTTTATTAGACTGCCTAAGTAGAGGCTCACCTGGGAAAACCAATCCCCTCCAGAATCCTGAAGTGTTACTCTTTTGTATAAGCACATCAGAGGTCAACTTGGGTGCCTGTTGCTGGCAATTGACTCCAAAGCTTTAAGACTTGAAGAATATCTTAGAAACACACAGTGTGAAATGAGGTAATGAGAGTGCTGTGCAGACAGTAGAAATGACTTTTGGTCTTTTTACTCATGCACTATACTAAAACCTTCCCAGATTCCTTGGTCCTATGAATACAGGCAGGATGTACAATGTGATACAATGAAAGGGCGGAGCGCTCTGTATTTCCCCGGAGGCCAGCTGCCCAACTTTCAGACCAGTTTTTAAAAAAAGATCATCATTCTCTTTCCTGTTTCCAGATGTTTTCCAGTTTCCTCCTGTATTCCATTCCCCTGTTCCCTTTTTTCCCCTAGAATACCGAGACCAGGGCTTGGGAGAGGCCGTGTGTGGAAGGGAAGATGCTGCCAAACTCTGAACAAGTCACTTAACTGCTCTGTGTCTCAGTTTTCTTCCTCATGTAAGGAGCTGTGCATAATAATAATAAATATTAATTTTGCCTCTAAAAGCATGGTGGTAAGTGCCTTCGTTACATGTTGCTATTTGACAAGCTACCCCCCAAACCTTGTTGCAATCCTCCAGTCTCCCCTGGGCTCAGATGATTGGTTCTTCAGCTACTCCTTCCCCTGCTCTCCCATGCGGCTTCCACATTCAGCTGTGGGCATCTGGGGTGAGGCTTAGCTTGGACACTAGGATGGGTGGGACTTTCCCTTCTGTAGTCCCAGGGCGTCCTCTCCACGTGGCCTTTGCATGTCGTCCATTCACAGGGTCCCTTAAGCAGCGTAGCTATCCATGTAACAAAGGGACTCAAGGCCCCCAAGTCTGCAAAAGCAGAGAATGCCAGTGTCGGGCTCTCTTTAGCCATAGGCGCAGAGCTAGGACAGCCTGTCTGCCTCCCTCTCTTGGTTAAAGCCGGCCACGGGTGAGTCCCTTTCCAGTTTCAATGAGAATGGGGTTTACGCAAGGCTGTGAATATGGACGCTGTGGTTTGTTGCGGGCCACTAATGTGACTGATAACCTCGGTAAACAAAGAGAACATTGGCTAGTTTACTAGTTAGACCTTCCACATGTAGTGCTATTTCTAAAACCATGTTTTAAATGGTTGCAATTTTACAAACGATCATCACCGACAAGGTTATATTATTTTGCACAGAGGTTGTGTCATGGTGTTCTTATTCATGAAGAAAACGCCTTTTTAATTCTTTCCTGCATGACTATGGTGTCTTTGGCTTGCCTTGAATGACTTGGTGATTTGACTGTTTTAGGAGGGGAAAGTTTTGGATAATTTAGAGTGATCGTTCTTACTTGCAATCTCATAGAGTCATTTCTCATGCTTCAAACCAGTAACTCTTGAGATGGCTTTTGTCACCAGCCATGAACTCCTTGTAGTCCCACACATACTTCTTTTGGCTTGAATATTTTGTAATTATTTTCAAGTGTGAGTTTAGACAGATTGCCTTATTCTGGAAAACTGTTCCTGACTTAATCTAAAACAGATTACGGATTAGAGATGATGCTTATGTGTATCCACAGAATTCTAAGGGTTTTTTTTATCCTAGCACTTCCATACTATTATATTTTCTGTTTTTTTTTTTTTCCTATTTCATTCTCCCCACTAAACTCTAAATTCAGTGAGGACAGACACCATATTTGTTTTATTCTTGTATTGTTGGCATTTTATATGGCTGGAAGAATGCCAAAAATACATGTTGAGTGAGCAGTTGAATGAAGAACTCCTAGGTCAAGAGCATCAAAGGTTTATTTTTATTGTTTTGCTTTTCAACCCCTCTTAAGTGTGTAATATGGAAACATCATATTGTCTTTAACTCCTTCTTACTCCCAAATCTCAAGACTCTGTCTTTTCTGTGTGAACAGTATGAGTAATAATGGACAGACTCTTTTTAAGGACATTTGTTTGTTTGTTTATTTATTTATGGTAGAGTCTCACTCTGTCTCCCTGGCTAGAGCTCAATGGTGTCATCTTAGCTCACTGCGACCTCAGACTCCTGGGCTCAAGCAATTCTCCTGCTTCAGCCTCTCAGGTAGCTGAGTCATGTGCCACCACACCTGCCTAGATTTTCTGTTTTTAGTAGAGACGGGATCTCACTCTTGCTCAGGCTGGTCTTGAGCTCCTGAGCTCAAGCAATCTGCCCACACGGGTCTCCCAGAATGTTAAGTTTACAGCACTTTATCAAGCGATTGTACCTGGCTAGATATTTATTTTTTCAAAGAGAATGTTTTAAAAGTCACATGATTGTTTGATGGGTAGATAAAGACAGTGAAGAAATCAGACAGAGCCCAAAGTTTACAGAGAAGGCAACTGTAAGCACCCATCTGTCACGAAGTCGTCTCAGACCACTTAATTTTATTCTGAAGGTTGTTCTGTATTTCCCTACATGTTGCTCTGTCCCAGCTCCATCCTTCCCAGCTGACATGTGCTTTTTGTTATCACAGCATCAGTAGGCTGTGGTAACCATGAAAGTCATTCATATGTGGGTTCAAAGGATGTTTTATTTCTAGTGGGCTTTAAGACCTCTTTCCAGATAGGAAAATTCATAGCATGGTAGTAGACTTCCCAGATATATTAATTTGCTAGGGGCTTCTGCAAAAAAAGCACAAAAACTGAGAGGCTTAAGCAATAGCAAACTACGTTCTCACAGTTCTAGAGGCCAAAGGTCACAATGTCAACAAGGTTGGTTCTTTAGCTGCCTGTGAAAGAGAATTTGTTCCATGCCTCTCTTCTAGTTTCTGGTGGTTTGCTGGTAAACATTGGCATTCCTCAGCTTGTAAAAGCACCATCTTGATCTTGGCTTTCATTTTCACGTGGTATTTTCTGTGCACATGTGTGTGTGTGTGTGCGTGTGTTCAGGTCTCCTTTTATAAGGACACTAGTCATCTGAATTAGGGCTCTCCCTAGTGACTTCATTTTAGCTTCATTACCTCTGTAAGCCCCTATCTCTAAATACTGGGTGTTAGGAGTTTAACATATGAATTTGGGGAGAAAACACAAGTCAACCAACGACACCTTGTTCATGCTGATGTGGGATGAATTTTTTAATATTTAAAGCTCCTAGTACTGTGATCAAGGAGTTCAAAAAAATAAGGAAAAATCAAGAGCAAACATAAAAGCCTATGCTCATTTCCATGGGCTGACACATTCTTCCTAAAACGAGAATTTTTAGGTTGAACCTGAGGCAAATGAAATATGCAAAGAGTCAGAACAGACTGCTACCTGGGAAAAGACTAGGAGGCTGCTTCTGAATGGCATCCTCATTTGGGCCCAACTTCTTTGAAATAAACAAAAGAGGAAAACATCCATGACACAAGTTGAGTTTCTAGTTCTTCCATGTCATTATATCTAAGAGTGCATAGATTAGTGCTCCAAATAGGTTTTCTATGTATGTTTGATTATCATGTCTCACTTCAAAATTTTTGATTTTTGAAGTGAGGTTGAAAATATTTTTGCTGTATATGATTAAAAAAAGATGCATTCACTTGTATGTTACCAAATGTCAAGAAAGTAGAACAGACACTCTGTCATTCAAGATCAAATATGGGCCAGAGAGAATATTTTTGCTTTTTAAAATCAGCTAGCATACCACTGTATTTGGGGGGGGAGCATAAAAAAATCTGAGCAAAATAAAGAGTTGGTTTGATGTTTCAAAGACAAAGGAACTTAGAGGAAAACACAAAAATAATAGGAATTTAAAAAATATAATTTTAAGGTGCTATATGGTCTAATTAGGTAAAAAATGGCTACAGTAAAAATAATTAGGTAAAATATTTCTTAAAATGCAAAGAGAATTCAGTTGTGCAGTTTTATGTCTCCTGGACAGGGTATATTCTGAGTGTCTAGAATGGAGAAAATCCTTTTAGTTGGAAGTTATTCAAAGCATGTATATCATAGAAAGAGATACTGTCACTGACCACCCATGCCAGAAGCACCATAAGAATAAGCAGTGCACAAATGAATGAAACCAAATTATACCAATTTTGCCTTAGGCTTTGGGGGTATATCTCAGAGGGTTTAGTTAAATCAGTATAGCAGGGCTTTGAAAAGTTGAAAGGACATGAGTGATCCTAAAAAAGCCTGATTTTAGGAATTGGATGGAATAGAAGATTGAGCAGAAATTTCCCCATATTTTAATGGAAGAAATAGCTGGTAAGTTATTGGTGGCTTTTTTGGAAGCTGCTTGCCAATCTCAGTGTCTGGCACAGTGTCGTAGTAAGTTTGGGATACCATAGCAGAACACCACAGATTGGATAGCTTGAACAACAAACACTTCTTCCTCATAGTCTGGAGGGGAGACAGGGGGAGAGGGGGAGGAGCAAGAACAAGCTCTCTCCTTGTCTCTTCTTTAAAAGGCACTAATACCCTTCATGAGGGCTCCACCCTCATGACCTAATTACCTCCCAAAAGACCCACCTCCTGATACTTAGATTCATATATGGGGTATTTCCTCATATGAATTTGAGGAGAGGATACAAATGCTCTGTATATAACACACCGTCTGCCACTCCATGTTGCCCTCAGCATCCCCTTCACGTCCTTATCCCTGTGTGGCTTTTTTCACCCTACGAGTGTTAGAGAAACTGTGCACGTACACGTCGCGCATCATGGCTTTGCAACTGTGATTTTAAAAGACTGAACAGAATTATTAACTGAAGAAATTAAACTTGCTATAAGAGGAAGTGTAATTATGCCTGGAGGATTTGGGCTTTAGCTATAGCATTTGCTGGAATACAGCCACTGATGAAACTGTCTGAGTGGTGCACCTGCTAGGCACTATTTCTCCAGGTTTTTCTTTCTTGCCAAAGAAAAACACATGAATGCTGCTCACTCTCATTTTGGAAATAAAAGGGAAGTGTCCATGTGGTTAATTGATTTGTATTTTGCACATGTATCAATTGTTAGTCTCCTGAGCACGTCTGCTATCTTAGAGAGCCTGGGTGCAGTTTACCTACATATTGCAAATGGGGCCAGACCAGGAAATTCTATAACCAGTGTGATAAACAGGGTGCCCATAATACACTTGTAAAATAACAATTCCTCTCATTATTCTTCTCGGTCTCCACCCACCCGTGTCCCATTGTTTTGCTTTCCTCCCCTTCGTTCTTTCCTTTTCTTCAAAAGGCAGGAGTGTTGCTGAATACTAATGAGACAATTCTTGGCCATACCCCGTTCATTTATTTTCAGCAATTAATTCAACTTTCAAATATCTAGCCAGAATGTTATACAGGTAATTTGTGGGTCTGCTTACTTTCTCGGGACCCTGTGGTTATCAGCCAGCGAAGCTCATTGTGAAGATGAGCTCGTCCAGCTGGTAGGCAGGTTTGATTTCCACTGGTAATGCCATCCCTTCATTAAAGCCACTGGGTCCTTGAGCTTGGCAAGCTTCCCTCGTTGCATACTTCAGTTTCTGATTACAAATAGTTTTTCAGCTTCTACATGTTTGCCTCCAGCACTCATTTTCTCCCCTGAAGGACACTGGGCTGATGGCATCATTAGTAGTTTTTTAACATCAAACTTTGCAGGGTTATGATAGCCCTTCTGGACTCTTAGGTCCTGTGCATCAGTGATGGGGCCAGGCCGGCACAATTACTCCTCCATCCTGAGAGCATATGGAATGTGGCATAAAAAATGGAAGAATAACAGCATTAAAGAAGGGGTAAAAACACAAGGGGAAAGGTAGTTTCTGCTAGCAGGGAATTAGCTGTGAGCTCCATGAAGCAGGGACCTAGCTCACTCATCACTCATCACTAGGCATGCAATAGGTGCTCATTAAAATGCGAATTTCTTTCACTTGTGAATGAATGACCTCAATTGTGGAGTTACAGAATATAAAGTACATTCTAATTATTAGAAAATAATTAGGAAGCGATTTATGATTTGTGCAAGAAAATACATTTTTAAAACATTTGTGTAAGAAAATTATTTTTAAAAATAATTGAGTGGTGGTGTGGGGTAGTAAGGGGAGATTTCTTAAAGAATTTGGCAAATATCTGGGAAGAAGATAATCTTTAAAGAGCGGAAATGATAAGAGATGGGATGCAGTAGAGGAGCAAATGAAATAAACTTAGGAACCTTGAAGAAATCTGAAGTTAAGAGTGGAGGCCCTGGAGGCCAAGACTGGGTTTATATCCCAGTTTCACTATCAACTTGATGTCTTAGCTTATGAAACTTTATTACTTCTTTGGGCCTCCATTTTCTTATTAGAAATCATGGATAAATTTAGCTCAGAGGATTGCTGTCAGGATTAGATCAAAGTGGTAAGAGATAACTGAGCATGGTGTCCAGAGTATAATAAACACTAAATCAATGGTAGGTATTATATTGATTAGTATTACTCATTTGTCTTGAAAGAAGGTTCTTAAGACATGAATATGGAAAAGAGTAGGTAGGATGGTCAATAATTTTGCAGTAGTGGGGAAAAATATGTCATAAAAATAGGAAAACACTGAAGATTTCTTTCCAGAAGAAAGAAAATATTTTTAAAAATGTTATAAAAAGACAAACTTTGCTTTGGGAAGCCAACTAGTTAGTGGGATGCAGTTATAGAGCCATGAAAAGGAGACAGAGTTGGCAGAACGTGGTAATCAGTTGGAAATGGTGTGGTAATGATGGCGAACAAGGTGGGGAAAAACGTCAAAGGTAGGAAGATGATAATCAAGAATGGGAATCAACACACTGGCACTGACAGTGATGGATGGATTAGTAAGAATCTTTATTTAGAAGCAAAATAAAGCAAATAGAAGTATTAATATAAGATGAAGGTAAAATTCAGCCCATGTAAAGCCCTATGGATTTATGTTATTTTAAATTTACTTGCAGTAAAATTAACATTTTGGTATATGGTTCTATGAGTTTTGACAAATAAATAGAGTTATGTAGTCACTACTACAGTCCCACCCACCAAAATACCCTTATGCTGCCCCTATAAAGTCGACTTCATCCCCTCTACTCCTAATTCTCACAAACATGGTGGTTGCCTGTCCATATTGTTCTGCGTTTTCAACAAGGAACACACAATAGGTTGCTTTTTCAATCTGGCTTTTTTTATTGTGCATAAAGCATTCAGATTTACCCAAGTTGTGTGTATCATCCTTTCATTCTTTATTATTGCTGAATAGTTTGTTTAACCATTCACCAGTTGAAAGATTTCTGTTGTTCTCAGTTCTAAATGATTGTAAATAAAGCTGTTATGAACATTTGCATACAGGCTCCTGTGGGAACTTAGTTTCATTTCTCTGGGGGAAGTATGTAAGAGGGGAATTTCTGGATCTTATGTTCGTTAACTTTACAGTAATTATCAAATTGCAAAGTGACCATTCCATTTTACATTTTCACCAGTAACGTGTGGGAGCTCCAAGTGCTTTGCCTCCTTGTCAGCATTTGGAATTGTCTGCTTTGTTTCTGTTAATCATTCAAATAGATGTGTAATGGTATCTATTTTACTGTGGTTTTAATTTGCAGTTTTCTAATAACTAATTATGTTGATTATCTTTTCATAGGCTTAATTATCATCCCCATATCTTCTTCGGTGACATGTGTGTTCAAATTATTTCCCTTTTAGAAAATTGTGTTGTTTACTTCCTTATTGTCACGTTTTGTTAATTTCTTTATGTAGTCTACTAATAAATTTTTTGTTAGATACATGAATTGGAATTATTTTCTCAATCTATGGCTTGTTGTTTCATTTCCACCAGAGTATATTAGTCAGAGTCTGCTATGATCTGCATATCCTGCCACCCCTAAAGTTTGTTGAATGCTAGTCACCAAGGTCATAGCATTTGCCTGTGCTGTCTCATTGTTCTAGCATCACTTTTGTAAAAGCCTATCCTTTTATCTGTTCAGTTGCTCTTGCATATTTGGCAAAAATAAATTAGTGACATCTGTATGAATCTATTTCTAGACTCTCTATCCTTTTCCCTGAATTTATGGAAGTGATATATTGTATATCTTTTTTCATCAATGCCACACTATTTTGATTACTTTTATAATAAGTCTTGAATTTGGGTAGGGTAGGTCTTCCAACTTTAAAAGTTTTGCCTATTTTAGCTTATTTGCATTTCAATAAAATTCTAGAAATAACTTAATAACTGCTAAACATTCTACTGAGAGTTTGAATGGGATTGCATTAAGTTTATAGGACAATATTAGGAGAATTAAAATCTTAACAATACTGGGTCTTCCAATCTGTAATGCACACACATACACACACACACATATCCGTTTATTTATTTCACCAATGGTTTATAGTTTTCAGTAGACAGATTATAGTATTTTGTTAAATTTACACCTATGAGTTTCATTTTTGCTGCTATTTTAAAGAGTACCATTTTATAATTTCAATTTTCAATTTTTCATTGTTATATGGTAGTACATAGAAATACACTTGATTTTTTTTAATAGTGATCTTGTATCCTATAACCTTGCCAAACTTCTTATTAATTCTTGAATTTTATATATAGACAGTCATGTCATCTGCAGTTGAGAGAGCTTTGGTTTTTTTCTTCTTTATAATATATGTGCTTTTAATTTCTTTTTCCTGCCTTATTGCACTGGTTAGCCCTTTTGGTATGATATTGAATAGAATTTATAAGAATAGACATCCTTACTTTATCCCAGTTTTAGAGAGAAATGTTTTAGGCTTTAACCATTAAATATAATGTATATCTGACATATGTGCTCTTTATCAGGATAAGGATGCTTCCTACTATTCTAAGTTTGCTGAAAGTATTTTTTTTTAAAAAAACATGAATGGATGCTGTATTTTTTGTAAAATATTTTTATTCTATATTTTGAGACAGTTATTTGGCTTTTTCTCAATGCTAATATTTTGAATTACATTGCTTTTGAATGTTGGACCACTGGTGCAGTCTAAAAATAAATCCACTTTGTTATAACTTCTTATCCTTTTTAATATTGATGATTCCAGTTTTTCTAACATTTTATTAGGGAGAGATTTTTGTGCCTGTTTTCATAAAAGACATTGGCCTGGTTTTAGAATTAAGGTAATTCTGACCTTACAAGATTAGTTAGAAAGTTTTCCTTTCTCTTCTATTTTATAAGAAAGATTGCGTGCAATTTATATTAATTCCCTTTAAATATTTGATCGGCTTTTCCAGTGAAATCATTTGGATCTGGAGTTTTCTTTGTTGGATGTCTTTTATCTAAATTGAACTTTTTTTTTTTTATTGTTGGGGATTCATTGAGGGTACAAGAAACCATGTTACGCTGGTTGCATTTGTTGGGAAAAGTCCCTCTTACAATCGTGTTTTGCCCCCAAAAGGTGTGGCACACACCAAGACCCCAAGACCCCACCCTCTCGCTCCTTCCCTCTCTCTTCTCTTCCTTTCCCCACCCCTCCCTCATTCTTCCTGTCTCTGCTCTCCCCTACCTTCACCCCCACCGTGTCAATAATTGTCATTAATTGTCCTCATATCAAACTTGAGTACATGGGATTCATGCTTCTCCATTCTTGAGATGCTTTACTAAGAATAATGTGTT
>CAUYON010071187.1:0-23673 GCA_963573935.1 Arctocebus calabarensis
AGGCGCCCGCCACAACGCCCGGCCATTTTTTGGTTGCAGCCGTCATTGTTGTTTGGCGGGTCCTGGGGCTGGATTCGAACCCGCCAGCTCAGGTGTACGTGGCTGGCGCCTTAGCCCGTTGAGCCACAGGCGCCGAGCCTGAATTCAATTTTAAATACAACTGAGATAGCTGGCATCTTACAGCCACTGGGAAGAATGAGAGTAAAAACATTACTAAGAAAAATACAGCTAGTTATGAAGGGTAAGGGAGAGAGGAACTTGATTAAATATCAAGAGTGGGTGAAGGAAAGGTTGACTACATGTCAAGGATGGGAAGATTCTTCATAAACTTTGCTAAAACTAGGATTCTTTGCTAAAACTAGGTTCAGAAGGTCAAGGACAGAACCAAGGATAAGGTCTAGTTGCAAAAACAGCTTAGAGAAACCTGACTAAAGTTTTGGTCTGGGAGGGAGTCCATGGCACTGTGTATTGGTGATTTTTGAAGCATTTCACATAGATTACCTACTTCAGAATCTCCTGTCTCTTTTGTTAACAGACTTTGGCACCCTTATGGTGCTCTTCCCAAGATTCCATGACTCAAACATACTTCTTACTAGGCCCTAAAACATACATTATTACATGCTCCCCAAACAAATTCTCTTTTTTTTAATTGTTGTGTTTTATGTGTATTTGAACCTTCCATAGCTTTTTTGTTTTTTTTTTGAGGCAGAGTCCCTGTTGCCCTGAGTAGAATGCTGCGGCATCACAGCTCACAGAAACCTCAAGCTCGTGGGCTCAAGCAATCCTCTTGCCTCAGCTTCTCTAGTAGCTGGGACTACAGGTGCCTGCCACAATACCCAGCTAGTTTTTCTGCTTTTAGTAGGGACAGAGTCTCTTGCTCAGGCTGGTCTTGAATTTCTGAACTCAAGCAATCCACCTGCCTTGGTCTCTCAGGGTGTTAGGATAACAGGTATGAGCCACTGTGCCTGGCCCATAGCTTTTCTTGATTGATTTTTGAGTGTGGTTTCCATCTTAGATACATAATATTCTTTTTTTTTTTTTTTTAGAGTTTAATTTTATTAAACTACAGTACCTGCTCATAGATAATATTCTTAGGATAGCTACTTTTTCCAAAACCAAAATATAGATACAATCTTATAGAAGATTTTCCTTGACATATAAATGGATTTATATGGTCAGTCTTGCACGGGTTTAAAATCAATCGTATTTGTTGTTTATTTATTAGATTGCCAGAAATCTAGGCCATATTGTTGTTGCATAGGACTTGTATGTTGATGGGCTGTGATGGTGCATCTTGTGATATTCCAGATCTTATGACCCTTGGTGGCCATGATTAACATATACAAAGATCTTCTACAAAAAGTCAAGCTTCTTGGATCTGAAAGTTTCCAACAGCTTTTGAAAGCAGAGGCTATGTCTTTGAGGTTCACTTCAGCTTTCATTCTTAGCTTTTCAAATCTTGAGAAAGTGCTGGTCACTAGAGGGTTCTAGTTAATTGCATTCCCTTTTTTAGTCTCTCCGAAAGCTAACCAGGAAGATATAGAAGAGGAAGGGCTAAGGAGAGATAAATGATGAACACATAAGAGCGAGTTCGTAGAGCTGCTGGGCAGCTTAACTATGTGAATGGTGTCCCCTTGAGTTGTGCGATGAGGTGTCTGCAAGTTTTCGGGTATTAGTGAGATCTGGAGAGGTGAATATTAGGTGGGCCATTAACCTTCCGCAGCATTTGACATAGTTGGTAGCAAATGTGATGGCAGGAAGCTGAGGAAGCTGTGATTGGTCTTTAGCCTCCTGTGGCCTCTTTAGACTCCTTGGTTACAGTTCTGTACACCCTCACCGTTTAGTATTCAGGGTGCATCCTGCCATGCTAAACGCCACACAGTACACTGTGATTCCCTGCGGTCAGTGCTGGGTATGGAAAGGGCAGGCACTGGACAATAGCTAAAGAGAAAAATGTAGTTTTTCATGATTTTGTGAGCATCAAGACTTGATTTTGTGCTTAATATTTCTATTTTATGAAAAGAAGAAAAGCCCTCATAATTAAATGTGAAGACTTTTATTTTGGCTGAAAGAGCAACAAAATAGCCACATACTATAAAATTGTATGCTGTGATGGAGGAATAGTATCCTAGTACATGATTACATTTAAAATAAACATGCTACAAAGTACAGTGGTAATTATGAAAATGCAACTGTGAATTTAATAAAATGTTAATAATAGCAAATAATCATTGGTTAAAAGTTTGGTGACCAGGGCGGCGCCTGTGGCTCATCAAGTAGGGCGCCAGCCCCATATACCGAAGGTGGCGGGTTCAAACCCAGCCTCAGCCAAATTTAAAAAAAACAAACAAACAGAAAAATAGCTGGGCATTGTGGCAGGCGCCTGTAGTCCCAGCTACTCAGGAGGCTGAGGTAAGAGAATCCCCTAAGCCCAAGAGTTGGAGGTTGCTGTGAGCTGTGTGATGCCATGACACTCTACCGAGGACGACAAAAAGCTGCAAAAAAACAAACAAACAAAAGTTTGGTGACCAGTTTCTAAGTTTTTTATTTATTTATTTATTTATTATTTTTTTTAGAGACAGAGTCTCACTTTGTCACCCTTGATAGAGCGCTGTGACATCACAGCTCACAGCAACCTCCAGCTCTTGGGCTTAGGTGATTCTCTTGCCTCAGCCTCCCAAGTAGCTGGGACTATAGGTGCCTGCCACAACGTGTGGCTAGTTTCTAAGTTTTTAATAATATGTAATGAAAGCAATTATATAATTATTTTTGTAATGGTTTAGTCAATGAAAGTAGAAGGTAAATGAAGAAATAATAAGAGGTCAAGGAAGGTAACACTATTAAGCAATGAGACCAACCAAATGAAGATGACTGATAATCTTTTTGATTGCATTTTCTCACTTGTACTAATAGAGGGGAAAACAAAAATACAAGCCTAGAAGGAGCTGCAATGGACTGAAGAAGGTTGAGGTAATTGCACTCTCTTAAATAGACTGGTTATTATCCACAATTTAAAGCTACTGGAGATGCTAATGATTAAATTGCTCCTAAGATAATAGAATTTTTTTCTTACTAGCTAACAGGTACCATTTCTCTGACAAATGAAAAGGAACTATTGTAGATCAGAAATTATTTAGTGATTCTTTAAGGAACAAAATAATAGGCCCAACATGTAAACAGTTTAACAAAGGCAATGAATAACTAACAGTGCTGTAGCACTTCCTGGGTATAAGGCAGTTTTCTAACCATTTTTGATGAGTAACTCATTTAATCCTGACAAGAGCCCTGTGAGATAGGTACTATTTCTGATCATCATTTAACACATTTCGGAGGGGTTACCTAAGGTAATCAAGGTAAGTGGCAGAGCCAGGACTCAAACCTAGGCAGCCTGGGTCTAGCATGTAGAACCACTTCCCAGTGCTGAGTTTTGATATAAGTAGAAGATACAAGTTCCTTCCTCTGCACCTGTGTATTCCCATTTCTATTCAAAATAGTAACCATATCATCTATCTAGAAACAAAATATTTGAGGCCAGAAAGACCACCTGGCCATTTTTTTCCCTCTCAACTTCCATGGTTCATTGGAGGGCTAGGACAGCCCAAGCCTTTTGACTTCTTTTATCCTAACATTCTGTTACTTTATTAGTGCTTCCAGAACATTCTGTGCTAGGCTCTTAGTGAATGCTCAGACAGTATTTAGTATAAATAAAATAAAATAAAACATATAGAACATTTATATATTAATGAAACTTATGGAGTCTGAACACAGTGTCTCACATTTGCAATCTCAGTACTTTGGGTGGCTAGGGAAGGAATATTGCTTGAGTCCAGGGAGTTTGAGACTAGCTTGGGCAACATAGCAAGACTCCACTTCTACAAAAAATAAGAAAAAATTAGCTGGATGTGGTGGTGTGCGTTGGGAGTCCCAGCTACTCTGGAGGCTGCGGCAGGAAGATTGCTTGAGTCCAGTTTGAGGCTGCAGTGAGCTATGATTGTACCACTGCCCCCAGCCTAAGTGAAAGAGCAAGACCCTGTCTCAAAAATAAATTAATAAAATTAAATAGGCTAGGTGTGGTGGTTCACGCCTATAATCCTAGCACTCTGGGAGGCCAAGGCGGGTGGATTGCTTAAGCTCACTCACGAGTTCAAGACCAGCCTGAGCAAAAGAAAGACCCTATCTCTACTAAAAATAGAAAAACTGAGGCAAGAGGATCGATTGAACCCAATAGTTGGAGGTTGCCTCGAGCTATGACACCAAGGCACTCTACACAGGACAACTTGAGACTCTGTCTAAAAAGACATAAATTAAATTAAACTTACATAAAGTAACTTAGACTAAAATATTATAAATAATTTATCGTATTTATTTTTAATTATGAAATTATGTCATTAAAAGGAAAGCAAAGTTTAATTATGAAATTATGTCATTAAAAGGAAAGCAAAGTTCTGCAATATTTGGCAATATACAGAGATCACCTATAAAACCGAATTCAGGATTATTTTTTCCTAAAATATTAGGAAGAGGGCAGATATGGAAGCTTAGTCTAGGTTTTCTATTTCTCTTTATTTGATGATATACACGTGTAATTCAGAAATTTATGAAAGTTAAATTCTCAGAATAAATTTGATTACCATTCAGCAAATGGCCATTTCAATTCCCTTCCACCCTGGAGGAAATATACATTCCTGCCCCACTGACTTTGGACTTGGCCTTGTGACTTGCTTCGGCCAATGGGATGAGAGCAGATGGGACAAGAGCAGAGGTTTTCTTTTTCTTTTTCTTTTTTTTTTTTGAGACAGAGTCTCACTCTGTTGCTATGGGTACAGTGCTATAGTACCATTGATCACAGCAACCTCAAACTTTTGGGCTCAAGTGATCCTCTTGCCTCAGCCTCCCAAGTAGCTGGGACTATAGGCACCTGCCATAATGCCTGGCTATTTTTAGAGATGGGGTCTTGCTCTTGCTCAGTCTGGTCTTGAACTCCTAAGCTCAAGCAATCCACCTGCTTCAGCTTCCCAGAGTGCTGGGATTACAGGTGTGAGCCACTGTGCCCAGCCCCAAAGCAGAGACTTTAAAGGAGCTTTACCTGGGTAGCCATTGTCTTTTCAACCTGCTTCTAGAGAGACACATGAAGTTGACCTGAACCTCACCAGCAGCCAGAAGTATAGCCATCCCAGCCTACTCACAGACCTAGGACCTAGGACGTGAATACTTATTGTAAGTCACTGAAATTGTGGACTTTTGTGATGCAGCATGATTGTAGGAGAAATCTGACTGTCATGGACATTTTTATAGTGGTAGAAAAGGAAAATCACATTACTAACAATTTAATATGTGTCAACTGGTCTGTATTTATTAAACCATATAATCCTTACAACAACCCCCTATGGTAGGAATTTCCCCAAGAAATTAGTATAGTGAATAATGAAGCATGGATTTAAACCCAAGTCTATATGGTTATAAAAACTGTGCCATTTTTTTCCCTACTACTTCAGATTCTTTAAGTCCCAGTTATAGAATGAGAATTTTTTTTTTTTTTTTATTAAATCATAGCTGCGTACATTAGTGCAATCAAGGGGTACAATGTGCTGGTTTCATATACAATCCGAAATGTTTTCATCAAACTGTTTAACATACCCTTCATGACATTTTCTTAGTTATGGTATGAAGATATTTGTATTCTGCATTTAGTAAGTTTCGCCTCTACCCAGAATGAGAATTTTTGGGGGGGAGGAGGGGGGACAATGAGAATTTTTAAAATTAAAAAATTTAAAATATGCTCGGTGCCTGTGTTCAAGCAGCTAAGACATCAGCCGCATACACATGAGCTGGAGGGTTCGAATCCAGCCTGGGTCCATCAAACAATAATGACAACTGCAACCAAAAAACAGCCTGGTGTTGTCGTGGGCGCCTGTAGTCCCAGCTACTTAGGAGGCGGAGGCAGGAGAATCGATTGAGCCCAGGAATTAGAGGTTGCTGTGAGCTGTGATGCCACTGCACTCTACTCAGGGCGACAGCTTGAGACTCTGTCTCAAAAAAAGAAAAAAAAATTTAAAATAAGCCATGAGCTGTGGTTCCTGCCTTATAATCTTAGCACTTTAGGAGGCTGAGGTAGGTGAATTACTTAAGCTCAGGAGTTCGAGACTAGCCTGAGCAAGAATGAGACCTGTCTCTACTAAAAATAGAAAAATTAGCCAGTCATGGTGGAAGGCACCTGTAGTCCCAGCTACTCAGAAGACTGAGGGAGGAGGATTGTTTGAGCCTAAGAGTTTGAGGTTGCTATGAGCTAGACCGAAGCCACTCTAGCCTGAACAACAGTCTCAAAAAAAATTTTTTTAAAATAATAGCCAAAACAGTATTATTATTCCTCAAACAATAAAATTTTTTGGAAAGGAAAATACTCAAGAGAAGATAGAACATTTAATTCTATATGTTTAATTTTAATATTAAACATTAACTACAAGAATAGAGACTCACAGAAGGTGGAACAAGCTGTTAAAATTCGGATACCAGTAGCTATATCCAAAGAGAGAAAATGCTTCTTCCCAGGCATTAGTAAAAACTAAACACTGGGCAAGAGCAAGAACCTGTCTCTACAAAAATTAGAAAAACTATTAGTTGGGTGTGGTGGCATGTGCCTGCAGTCCTAGCTGCTCCAGAGGCTGGAGAAAGAAAATACATGAAGGCATGGGTGGGATGGGGAGGAGGAAGGGAATCCCCACCTCTGCTTTCTGCCTATTTAATTTCTCAATGACAATGTCTCCCCTCTCTAGAAATGGAAGCAGAGAGGAAACTTTAGGCAGAGTCAGGCCCAGGAAGACTGGAATTAGGAGAAAATCCTGTCTTTGAATATGAAAACCAGTCTCCTCTTCTTACAAATCCAAGGCACAGCGTTGAGAGAGCCAGGGAGCATGGATCAGAGGGGCAGGACCAGACACCCCACCTTCCGATGCACACCCAGCCCCCCAGAAAAACAGGCCCCTGCCCTCAGTGTGCCACTGCAATTACTCCATGTTAGTTACCTTTAATACAAAGGGAGAATTGAGTTCATTGTGTTCTCAGGTAAGAAGCTAAGTTTTCAGATGAGTTGGGGAAGAAAGAGTATCAGTTGCTACATTCCAGGAATGGCCCAGATTACCAAAGATTTCAACAGTTTAGGGAAATGGGCAGAAAGGAGGCTAATGAAATTCAGTCTCACAAAGCTGGAAGGTCATGCAGCGAAGTAGAACCCATAACACACTTAAATAGAGCCTTAATAGGTAGAATTACAGGAAATAATGAGGAAAGCGCCCTAGGGCTAGATAATAATGCCATCTAGAGTCTAGTTGCAAACAGGGGATTTCCTTTTTAGAGCAGAGGAAGTAATGGTTCCTTTCTGTAAATGGTTTCTCACATCTCATTTAGAATCCTGGGTGTAATTCTGGCCTTGTACCTACCCAGAAATTAAGAATTGTGTTAAAAAGGGAAAAAGAGGGAAAAAAGGTCTGAGGTTCAGAAACATGCAATAATATTTTTAAAGCCATCTTCCATCCTTTTCCTGAGTACAAGAAGAATCATACTTTAAACTCTGGCTGAGGGGTCATGAGTATAGGATATGGGTCCCCACAATTTTTATGCTTTTGTTCTTCTCCTTTTGCTGACTCGGCACTTTTCATGGACAGATATTTCCGAGATAAGGCTTCTAAATTAATTACAGGAAGAGAGCAGGAGATTTATTTAATTTAATTTATTTATTTTACTTTGTCACCCTGGTAGAGTGCTGTGCTGTCATAGCTCACAGCAACCTCAAACTTTTCAGCTCAAGTGATTCTCTCGCTTCAGCCTCCCTAGCAGCTGGGACTAAAGGGTCTTGCTCTTGCTCAGGCTGGTCTTGAACTCCTGAGCTCAGGCAATCTACTTGCCCCAGCCTGCCAGAGTGCTAGGATTACAGGTGTGAGCCACCGTGCCTGGCCAAGACCAGGGGATTTATGGTTGCAGCAGTCATTGTTTGGCGGGCCCAGGCTGGATTCGAAGCCGCCAGCTCAGGTGTATGTGGCTGGCGCCTTAGCCCGTTGAGCCACAGGCACCAAGCCAAGACCAGGGGATTTAAATTAAGAAAAAGGAAATAAAATAATTTTGAAGTTAGCATTGATTTGGGTATAGTCAGGTACATACATGATCACGTTTCTGTAGAACCAGCAGGTTAGGGTTGGTCCTAACTTCGTAAAATTAGAAGCAACCTTAAACCACAGACCTTCGTTTAGCAGAGAGCAATGAATGCCTAGATTATCAGAGAGGTAATAAAGTTTGTGGCTAGAGAGAGAGAGAGAGACAGAGAGATCAGGAGCTGTAGAATTCCATCCTTTTTATCCAGTTAGAATGCAATTCTCTTATGATTGACTTAATACATTTTGAACCCATTATCCTAGGACCCTGTTCTTTCATTTCTATATGCAAGGAGAGACAGAGACAGAGAGAGTTCCCTTAGACCAGTGCTGTCTAATATTGTAACTATTAGGCACTTAAAACGTGGCTGGTTCTGTAAATGCTGTACATATAAAAATATATCCTCATTAAGTGGCTGGTTCTGTAAATGCTGTACATATAAAAATATATCCTCATTTATAAGTGAATTATGTTTGTAATTTCCCCATTATAATAATATTTTTTTCCAATTTTAATATCAGGTGTATCCAGATTAAGTAGAATGATTTTGAAGTATTTTTTCCTTTTCTATTGTCTACAAGATTTGGCATGATCTGTTTTTTGGAATTATCTTTCATTTTTATTTATAAACATTAGTTATCTATTTTTTGAGACTTTGGAGAAAGAAATAATAAATTAATTGATGACTCCATACTGATCCTCAGAGTCAAAGCATTCTATAATAGACATACTGTTATTTGACAATGTGAATGTTACTTTCTTTGCGTTACTATTATTATTATTGCTTAATACTTCATTGCAGCAATCGTCTGATTTCTTTTCTGAATGTATTCATCTTTGTTTGTTCTTTGCAAAGTTTTTGTTTCTAGTCTTTACCTTAAACTTTGTTATTGTTGTTACATTTTAAGTCTTTTTAATTTTGTGAAGGCAAAAAGTGGAAACCTAATAAACACATGTGTATGTAAAAGTAAAAAAATTAAAATATATACTAGATGCTTAAATTCAAATTATCTCAATAATTTTATGTTGATTATATATTAAAATGATGATGTTTCCAATATATTGGGTTAAATAAAATATATTGTTAAAATAGACTGCTCCTTTTTTTTTTTTTTTTTTAAAGTAGAGACAAAGTCTCACTTAATTGCCCTTGGTAGAGTGCGGTGGCCTCACATAGCTCACAGCAACCTCTAACTCCTGGGCTTAGGTGATTCTCTTGCCTCAGTCTCCTGAATAGCTGGGACCACAGGCGCCCGCCACAACGCCCGGCTATTTTTTGTTTTTGCAGTTCAGCCGGGGCTTGGCTTGAACCCACCACTCTTGGTATATGGGGCCGGCGCCTTACTGGATGAGCCACAGGCACTGCCCGACTGCTCCTTTTTGTTGTACTTTAATGTGGCTACAAGAAGATTTAAAATCACATGTAGTTCACATTATCTAAAGCCCTGCTTTAGACTTCCAAATAGTTGAACAGATTTCCAGGGTAGCAGGTGGCATTCCTCTAGTTAAACTTCAGGGAAGGAGGAGTAAACTGATAAACTCAGAGTTTATTTTCATTTTCTTTTATTAGGACTATAATCTCAAACTGCTCAAGGCCAACTGTTGTCAGTAAGAGCGGTTAGTTGGGTTCAATGAAGGCTTGTGGTACAGACACTTAGTAATATTTTAAGAAATACAGCTGGGAGAAGTAAAGAATACAGTGAACAGACGAACTCTTTGGGCACAATTTCATGTGAATTAAATTAAATTCATAAAATCACAAAAACCCCAGCACCATGGCTTGTGAAAAGACTGTTCATCATAGAAGATAGAAAAATGCCATCATTTATTCATCTTTGTGTACTAGAGGAAACTGAGAAAATCTTAGTCTAAATAGAACACTCATCTCTCTGTTGTACCCAGGCTGTTGTATCTGGGAGGGAAAAAAAGCAGAGCCCTTTCTGATGGTACTTTTTTTTGAGTGAGTCAGAGAACAGGCTAAGATTTTTTTAAAAAGCCTTATGTAAACGGGTAAAGGCATGTAGATGGGTGTGGAATTATTCATGAAGCTACAAGACTGAAGAAATACTCTTTTTTCTCCCCTCTGAAAAGACTGATATAATGTATAATTCTTGAAATCCAGGTGGCTTCTTACTTGACTGCCTCCTTTTAAAAGGAGCAGTTTCTTGGCACAATCTTTTTTTTTTATGCTGTTTTATTTAATTACAAAACTTATGTGACTACACAAACTAAAAAAATGATTATGAAAACATTAAATAAGTATTATTCTAGGCATCCTACACTTAGTATTGACGTTTACCAGTAAAAAGAATATGAGATTATAAACTATTTGGGGAGTTAATACAACGGAGTGATTTGTACCCACTCAACATTCTTACTGAGATCATCTAATACTTCTTTATAAATCTGTTGAAAGGTGAGTGACTCAAGGTTTTTCATTCTCTGGTGTAGAAGGAAACAACTTCAATTCTAATTGGAGGAGTCAGCAACATTTTCAACAGAATGTAAGAAATGACCCTGGGCCATGTTGGCAAAGCACAGTGGGAAGAAGATACATAATTGAAAGTTAAACTTGGCCTTAAAAAAAATTGTTCTTCCTAATTGAACCTTTGTGTAAGGCTCAGAACTTCCTTTATTTAAAAATGTTACCCAGTAGGCTTTGGGGCTAACAGTGGTTTTTAAATCTTACTAATCTTCCCTGGAATGAAACTAGCATGATTCAAAGAGAAAAAGAGCTGTCTATAATCACTGAGTTCTTTTCCTTATATATTAAACAGGATTATTAGCTTAACATAATTGTTTCTTTTAAAATTACTGGCAGTACGCTAAAATGTATTTGGATTATTTTACTGAGTGCCTGTAACTGAATTCCTAAAGATTTTATTAATCAGATCAGATCAAAAAGTATAAACCTATAATAGTGCATACTTGCAAGACTCTTAGTCTAATATATATTAGAAATTAAAAGAAAAGTATAAAATATGACAGATTTAAAAATTATTTTTAGGTTCATGAAGTTTCGCTCTTTTTTTAATCTGAGTTTGCTTAACTCTTATTCTTTTTTTTTGAGACAGAGCCTCAAGCTTTCATCCTGGATAGAGTGCTGTTGCATCATAGCTCACAGCAACCTCCAACCCCTGGGCTCAAGAGAGTCTCGTGCCTCCACCTCCCAAGTAGCTGGGACTACAGGTGCCTGCCACAACACCCGGCCATTTTTTTTTTGGTTGCAGCCATCATTGTTGTTTGGCGGGCCTGGGCTGGATTCGAACCCGCCAGCTCATGTGTACATGGCTGGCGCCTTAGCCCATTGAGCCACAGGCGCCTAGCCTCTTTTTTTTTTTTGAGACAGAGCCTCAAGCTGTCACCCTGGATAGAGTAGTGTGGCATCACAGCTCACAGCAACCTCCAATTCCTGGGCTCAAGCAAGTCTCCTGCCTCTGCCTCCCAAGTAGCTGGGACTACAGGCGCCCGCCACAGTGCCTGGCCATTTTTTTTTTTTTTTTTGGTTGCAGCCACCATTGTTGTTTGGCGGGCCTGGGCTGAATTCGAACCGGCCAGGTGTATGTGGCTGGCGCCTTAGCTGCTTGAGCCACAGACGCTGAGCCAACTCTTGTTCTTGTTATAATGTCATGGAAATTTGAGAGCCAGAAGGACTCTTTGTGAAAACAGTTGTACAGAGTAGTGGTGCAGAGCACAGGTAATGGCACTCACTTTCTTGGGTTTTAAACCTGACTCTGCAACTTATAAGGGCATCTATCAGGCAAGTTATTTAACTCCCTGGAAACTCAGTTTCCCTAATGTGTAAAACAGCAATACTCCTTACAGTGGGACCTATATTACAAAGTTATGAAATTAAATGAGATGATGCATGTATCTTATGCTAAGAAGATATGATTATTTAATCCAGTAATTTCAATTCCCAAGTGAGGAGATGGCAGTAAGGAGATTTGTCTGTGGTCCCACTATTCCGTCCTGGCAGCTGCAGCAGGAATTCAAGTGTGGCATTCTTATCACTTCTCCACAAATTCTGCTTTGTCTTTTGGACTTCAAAATTATTAATTTCCATAGTCCTATTGCCCCCTTTTGTTACAGCCCCCAATGCAACTAAATAACAAATCCTACAAAGCAGTAAAATACATCCCACATTTTAATACTTAAAAAAATGTAAACTAATTCATAACATTTGTATCTTAAGAGACCATTAACTAGCATGAGTCAGTCATTCTTTTAAAATTTACGTAATCTAGGCTTCAAATGTGCTGGCTTTACTTTTGAACCCCTTCCACATTTTCTTTCAGTTTGTCTCCCTCTGGTGGATTTAAAAAAAAACTTTGCTTTTATTTTCAGAATCACTCTATGGATTATTTGCGATAGAGTTCATCTATTGTCAGCCTGGTTGAGACTGCAGAACTTCGTGAAAACTGTTGTTTTGCCTGAATGGGGGTCTTTGCAGAGGCTCCAGTTCAGGGAGTGTAGAAAGAGGCCCAGAGCATCTGCTCCCTAGCATCCATGCAAGCACCAAGAAGCACATGTAAAGACTTACATGGTACAGTTGGAGAATTATGAGTCCTTTTAAGTGGTTGAGCATAAAGTATAAGAGATTAGGGGGAAAGTCTTTGAGAGGAGATAAAGTATAAAGGTAAGCAGGGGACAGATCATGAGGCCTTTCAAGTTCTATTTGAATTTTATTTTTTAGGTCCATAATGGGGGTTTGTATTAGGTAGGATTAGGCCAAAAAAAAAAAAAAAAAGAAGAAGAAGAAAAGAAAAGAAAAGAAAACCTAAATAAGGGGCTTTTTTATTTTTTGAGGCAGAGCCTCAAGCTGTCACGTTGGATAGAGTGCTGTGGCATCACAGCTCACAGCAACCTCCAATTCCTGGGCTCAAGCGAGTCTCCTGCCTCCGCCTCCCAAGTAACTGGGACTACAGGTGCCCGCCACAATGCTCAGCCATTTTTTTGTTGCAGCCATCATTGTTGTTTGGTGGGCCTGGGCTGGATTCGAACCTGCCAGCTCAGGTGAACGTGGCTGGCACCTCAGCCCGTTGAGCCACAGGCGCAGAGCCAATAAGGGGCTTTTAAAAAGGGGAGATGTTTATTTCTGTCTTATGTAAAAGAAATCAGGAAGTAGAAAGTGTAGGTTTTTTTTGTTTTTTTGGTTTTTTTTGAGACAGAGCCTCAAGCTGTCACCATGGATAGAATGCTGTGGCATCACAGCTCACAGCAACCTCCAATTCCTGGGCTCAAGTGAGTCTCTTGCCTCTGCCTCCCAACTAGCTGGGACTACAGGCGCCCGCCACAATGCCTGGCCATTTTTTGGTTGCAGCCGTCATTATTGTTTGGCAGGCCAGGGCTGGATTCGAACCCGCCAGCTCAGGTGTACACGGCTGGCACCTTAGCCTGCTGAGCCACAGGTGCCGAGCCAGAAAGTGTAGATTTTTATTTAGAGCTCCCTGTCATCAAGGATCGAGGTTCTTCCATCACTAGGGTGTGATCTCTTTGTCCTCATGATCCAAACTAGTAGCCAGAGCTCCAGCTATCACGTACATTTATCCAAGTGGATGTCTATTTTGGCATTTCAAATTCAATTTTTTCTGAAAATAAATTTACTTATTTCTACCCCCAAACCAGTTCTTCCCCTTTGTTCTTTAGGTCCTCCTTTCCCTGGAAGAAAGAACAATGAAATGAAACTAAAAAGGAAATACAGGAGACTCAGGAGCTGAGGATAGTAAGGGCCTCAGAAAACAATGGATGAGTTCTTGAAATGCTGCAGAGAGGTCAAGCCACATAAGGTCTGAAGGTCAGTTTTTATTAGAGCTAGTGAGGTTTTTGGGAGTTTGATGAGAATGTGTCTGCACTATTCT
This sequence comes from Arctocebus calabarensis, assembly GCA_963573935.1. Classification (NCBI taxonomy): domain Eukaryota; kingdom Metazoa; phylum Chordata; class Mammalia; order Primates; family Lorisidae; genus Arctocebus; species Arctocebus calabarensis. Next base: position 14,007 of record CAUYON010071187.1, read on the forward strand.
TGTTTAATGTGGAAGCTGGCAGGGGAAGAAGTTAACTGGCAGTAAACTGAGAAGTGAAGGGAGGGAAAAGGGAGCAGAGAGGGTGGTGGCCTTCAACAAGTGTGAATGAAGAGAGCAGTGTCTGGTTCTTGTCCCTATCATGTCCTTAACCCAGCCACATACCAATGAAAAGCTGTGGACATCTCAGTTGTGTTCATAGGAAAAGTCCCAGATTCTTTTACCCATTTGTGCCTTAGTGCCTCTCTTTTAGCTTCATTCCTGTGTATACTGGAATCCTGCTTATACTCTGGGCCTCAATGGCCCCTGCTTTCCTCTTGATTTTAATGATAATCTTTGCTTCTCAGCATTTTCTTTAGGACATAGTATTGTGTTTTCCTTCTGGCTTCTACTATTTCCAGCTTGTCCAGGTTAGTAGCCCTGACCAAGCCTCTCCTGCACAAATCCATATTGCCTCATACCCCCTTCTAGACTTGGTGCACCCTTCTCTAAGGGGACCTTGAACAAGAAGCAAAATAGTGCAGGAAATAAGAGATAGAAAGGGGCAGCTATTCCTTTCTTATTTTTTTCAGATAAGTGAGATACTAAAGAAGGAGGGAAGACAGGATATTTGATGTAGGAAGGTCCTTGGAAGATGCAAAAGGTGAATCTAGGGTGGTGCCTTTGGCTCAAAGGAGTAGGGCACCAGCCCCATATGCCAGAGGTGGCAGGTTCAAACCTAGCCCTGGCCCAAAACTGCAACAACAACAACAACAAAAAACGTGAATTTAGAATACTGGCCCTACGTCTCAAGAGGGACATCTATTTTTCTGTGACCAGAACTGAACAAAGGCGAAAAGAAGGTAAGTTTGCAGATCAGGTGAATAAGGTAAAAAAAAAGCAAGTTACCTTAGGTGACTAAAGATTCAAATGATTCCGATTGATGGAGTCTTCATGTTCCTTTCAGTGTAGTTGGATGGAATATAATATAATATACATTATCTGTCTTCATATACATTTTTTTTTGTTTTGTTTTTTTAGAGGCAGAGTCTCACTTTGTTGCCCTTGATAGAGTGCCATGGCTTTATGGCTCACAGCAACCTCCAGCTCCTGGGCTTAGGCGATTCTATTGTCTCAGCCTCCCGAGTAACTGGGACTACAGGCGCTTGCCACAACGCCCGGCTATTTTTTTGCTCCAGTTCGGCCAGGGCCAGGTTTGAACCCGCCACCTTTGGTATATGGGGCCGGCACCCTACTCACTAAGTGATAGGCACCGCCCAATATATACATTATTTTAATTCTCACAAATATTTGAGAGTTAACTCTATGTAGTCAAGACATATTGACTTAAATTTTTTAAATTGTTTCACATATATGATCTAATTTAATTTTTCTAATTTAATTGTTGATATATTACCTTTTCATTTTACAGGTAAAGAAACCAAGGGTCAGAGAGGTAAAGTAATTTGCGTGGCAATCATGTCTTTTGACTTGAATCCCCAGTTCCTTATAATAACATAAGAACTCATAATAGTTTAAAATGAGTCAAATTTGAAAACAGTTTTGAATACATAGGGCACTTAAAACAGTTGCTGTGTTGGCAGTAACAAAGCACTTTCTCTGTCTAAACTGGAGAGCAGAGCTCTGATACTGCAAACTGCTTTCAGGTGTTAGAGGCCATATCTCCCAAGTCAGGTGGGATGCTAGCCCCTGACTCAGAGGAACTAAGCCTTGAAATGCAATCAAGAAGCATTAGGTTGTTCGTCCTGTGAACTTCGTGTTGATTAAATCTTTATTTTCTAGATTCCTTTTCTTTGTATCTCTTTAAAATGCATACAAGATATGAATTTCTAAAAAAGTTAATTAAATTGCAGCAAAACAGAGATTAGTATTACTCTCCCTTAGAGGTGGTGTTTCATTCTTCTCGCTTGGTTTTTAATAGAGTACAGAGAGTCCATTACAAAAGGACTCACTATTGCATCATGATGGTTAGTTCTAGGGATTAAAGCATAATCCTTATCCTTCATAAAATAAGATGTGTCATTATCATTATAACAGAGAGCCTATAAAATGCACCATTCCAGTTCCTCAGCCCTCGCTTGAGCAGGACTTTTCAGTGGTTTGGAGAGTTATTATATACTAGGACTATGAAATTTAGTAGTTAACATTTATTGAACATTAATCCTGTGCCCAGTTCTATGCTAAGCACTTTGCATACATTATCTAATTTAATCCTCTTTACAGCTCTTTAGAGTAGATAGTATTGTCCTCTTCAATTTCCATACGGGGAAGAGTCACCCAAAGGTTAAGTGACTTTCTCAGATTGTCAGCTACAGACAGGATTTGGAGAGAGAAGCACCATCTCAGTGTAATGATGAAAAGATCAAAATCCCTCTTGTAGGCTTGGCGCCCGTGGCTCAACGGGCTCAGGCGCCAGCCACGTACACCTGAGCTGGCGGGTTCGAATCCAGCTCGGGCCTGCCAAACAACAATGACGGCTGCAACCAAAAAATGGCCGGGTGTTGTGGCGGGCGCCTGTGGTCCCAGTTACTTGGGAGGCGGAGACAAGAGACTCGCTTGAGCCCAGGAGTTAGAGGTTGCTGTGAGCTGTAATGCCATGGCACTCTATCCAGGGTGACAGCTTGAGGCTCCGTCTCAAAAAAAAAAAAAAAAAATCCCTCTTGTATAACTAGGAGGTGGCTCATAGGTTGCCCTGGATTCTATGGAGTATTAATCCTGTGGTTAGAACTAAACTGGGAGTGTCTAACAGAGAAAAAAAGAAGAGGGAAGTGTGGCTAATGTTATGTAGTGATCCTATGATGATTTCATGCCAGGCACTGGGGAAACAAGGGTGAGACAGACAAGGTCCTGCTCCCTCTTGGGCTCATACTCTGGTGGGGCAGATTGTGGTTTGGTTTATAGGCCAGGCATTCTCTGGTCCTATTTAATTCATAATTAATGGACACTTCATAGTTTGTTTGTTTGTTTGTTTGTTTTTTTAGAGACAGAGTCTCAACTTTATCGCCCTTGGTAGAGTGCCATGGCATCACAGCTCACAGCAACCTCCAGCTCTTGGGTTTAGGTGATTCTCTTGCTTCAGCCTCCCAAGTAGCTGGGACTACAGGCGCCTGACACAACGCCTGGCTATTTTTTTGTTGCGGTTTGGCTGGGGCCGGGTTCGAACCTGCCATCCTCAGTATATGGGGCCCGTGCCCTACTCACTGAGCCACAGGTGCTGCCCAACACTTTGTAGTTTTAACATAATTTATTATTTCTTCTTCATGTTTAAACATTTAAAGCATTCTGTCACAGTTGCGGGGCAGTTAAGATTTTTTCCAGTTTGGGCCTAATATGGATAGATAACATTCCTGAATACTTATTGGTTTCTACTAAAGTATTTTCTTAGAATAAATTTCTATTGTGTAGTTACTAGGTCAGAGGGGTGAATACCTTTATGATTCTTCCGATATATTTTCACTTTGCTTGTTAGAAATGTTTGTTATTTATTTAATAAATATTTAAGCTGGGGCCATAGTCTCAATCACTTAGGAGTCTGAGGTTGGGAGGGGAGGTGCGACATCTTGAGCTCAGGAATTCAAGTCTAGCCTGAGCAATATGGTAAGACCTTGTCTCTAAAATATAATTAAGTAAAAATAACCCCACAAATATTAGTGGAGCATCTACTATAATCAGGGCTTATACTAAGCATGATGGATATGCTATGAACAGATATTGTCCCAGTCCTTAAGAAGGATACCAATTTATATCCCTAGAAATATAAACTTTTGGGCGGCACCTGTGACTCAGCGAGTAGGGCGTCATGCTCATATACTGAGGGTAGCGGGTTTGAACCCGGTCCCAGCCAAACTGCAACAAAAAATAGCTGGGCATTGTAGTGGGCACCTGTAGTCCCAGCTCCTCTGGAGGCTGAGGCAAGAGAATCGCCTAAGCCCAAGAGCTGGAGGTTGCTGTGAGCTGTGATACCACAGCACTCTACCGAGGGTGACAAAGTGAGACTCTGTCTCTAAAAAAAAAAAAAAAATTGAAAATTGTCTTTATATTTGTCATTTTAAATGTATTTTTCTAGTAATCTTACATTTTGTTTTTATTATTTTGAATTATACATAAATTTAAAATTTTTGTGTATTTAAGTTTGTCATCTTTTTTGGGCCATATTTTGCTTTGCTTCTAAATTGAATGATGATTTTCCCATAAAGCTGATAAATATTAAATTATATTTTTCTGACAGTTTTACTGTAACTTAATTTTAATTGAATTTTAGAATGAATTTAATTAATTAATTAATTTATTTATTTATTGAGACAGAGTCTCAATATGTCGCCCTTGGTAAGTCACAGCCGAATGCTTGCCACAATGCTCGCCTATTTTGTGGTTGCAGTTGTCATTGTTGTTTAGCTGGCTCAGGTCAGGCTCGAACCCTCCAGCCTCGGTGTATGTGGCCGGCGCTCTACCCACTGAGCTACAGGAGCTGCCTAGAATGAATTTTAGATTAAGTTTTAGAATGACTACTTTATCAAACATTGAGTCTGTCTACATAGTTGGTCGCACTTCTAGTTTCTCTCACTGAATACATTTCCATTGTCTGTAATGTGTATTTCCATTATCACAGATAATGTGATTTCCACTACTGTAACTTTGTGTCTAGTTAAAAAATGTTGTTGCTTTATAAAATCTACTTGGCGAGAGTCTTTATCTGGTTATTTTTCATAAAGTATTTTTTTTTTCACGTTTCAAAATATTACTGAAATTTATTGAAATTGAGTCAAATCTTACGGTAACAACTTTGGAGTTGTAGTTGTCTGGTCTTTCTCAAGTTTATTGACTCAAAACCTCAGTTCCTCATCTGCAAACGGAGAATAATATTAAAACCTGTCCCACAGGATTAAACTTTAAAAAGTTTGTGTAGACATTAAGCACATTTCCTACCTCCGTGACGTGCATAGTAAAACTATTATGCAAGTCGTACGATTTTTATAATTAACTTGGGGGCAAACAGCCACGTACAAAGTGAGGTCTTCCATGTCACCGGGATAGACTATGCTGCTTTTATACTGAAGATCGTCGACAAGCGCTTCTCCTTTAACACTCATTTCAGTGCAGTGCGGACTAGAACCCCGGATCGCTCCTTCCTCTGGTGGGATTTAAAGGTGTCCCAGTTCTACAGTTCGGCGGAGCCCAGAGGACCGGGCGCGAGCGTTACCTGGGAGACGAGGATGGGGCGGGCCTAGGGTTTAGACGTAGCAACCAAAACCCAGCAGCCCACGCTTCCGGGGGGCGGGAGGAAGCGGAGACGCGGCGCCAGTCGCGACGGTCTACAGCCAATCAGAGGGCGGGGCGCCCATTCAAATTGCGGCCGTAGCAGTGGCCGACGCAGGCGGAGGTGAATGGTTTGGGACGGTCTCTAGGGGGTCTCCGAGGCGGCTGGCCTTGTGGATTAGCGTTGGAGCTGGAGGGGGCGTGCAGTCGCTTCCCCTCACGGGCGACCGCTGTAGTGCGGGCCTATGGTCTTAATTACGGTCACCCCTTCAATTCCCCAGAATTTTGGGTGAGCGGCGAACAGGGGTCCCCGAAGGAAGTGTCAGGCGGTGCCTCTGCTGGGACTCACAAGCCGGACTTCAGGACCGCTTGGCCCACAGCCTTCATCCACCGTGCCCACCGAGTCGGTGGGCATTAAGAGGTACGTTCTCTGCCACAGCCCCTCACAGTGACTTGCTGAGGAAAGAGGAATCGCCGGATGTTTTGGTTCAGGTTGTGACTTAACTTTCCCTGATTCTCTCCAGTCCTCTTTAAAATCTGATGGTGAAATTACCCAAACGGACGAAACCTGTATTGATTTGTGTAAGTAGCAAATACTTTTTAGTTGCAGTAGAATTTCCAGAATCTTTTCTTGCTTTTAAATTGATTATATACTTTCGTTATTTATTTATTTATTTTTGAGACAGAGTCTCACAATGTTGCCCTCGATAGTGTGCCGTAGCGTCACAGCTCACAGCAACCTCCAACTCTTGGGCTTAAGCGATTCTCTTGCCTTAGCCTCCCAAGTAGCTGGGACTACAGGCGCCCGCCACAACGCCCGGCTATTTTTTGTTGCGGTTGTCATTGTTGTTTAGCAGGCCCTGGGCCCAGTTTGAACCCGCCACCCTCGGTGTATGTGGCTGGCACCGGAACCGTTGTGCTACTGACACTGAGCCTGTACTTTTAGTTGAAAGGTTGTTAGGAGAGACTTACAACTCGACGGTTTTTTTATTTTATTTTTTTGTAATGATGACTTATTTGTGTTGAGATATGAAAGACCCACTTAAAGGTTAACTTCTATTAATTATTTCCTGGAGAGCAATAATCTGTGCAATAGTATGAGCCAGTGTCATTTTACAAGTTAGAACCAAGCATGCACATTTGAAGACTTGTTTACATGTAAGGAGTTTCTTGCAGACTTGACAAGAAGCCAGGTCTCTTAGCTTTTACTGCTGTTTTTCTTTTAAACGTTAATGTTTGTTAGATATTGTTGACATATATTTACAAACCCCCTCTATAATTTTTTGTCTGACTGCTATATTGTCTACTTATCCAATCTTCCATAGTTTTTCTCGTCTCATGCAATTAAGTCACAGGGTTTATCATACTTATTGTCTGTGGTACTTATTTGGGAGTGATCTCCCAGTGATGCCAATCAATTTAATCTCCTCTATAGGCATTCCTGTATCCAACATATACTTAGCAGCCATTTATAAAAAATGTGTGTTCCATACTCTGATTTGGGTACTAGGATTTCCTTTAATCCTCTTATTCCCGGAATGAAGATACTTTAAAAAAAATCTATGCTGACTCAGGGCCTGTGGCTCAATGGGCTAAGGCACCAGCCATATACACCTGAGCTGGAGGGTTCAAATCAAGCCCAGGCCCGCCAAACAAGGATGCCGGCTGCAACCAAAAAATGGCCGAGTGTTGTGGTGAGCTCCTGTAGTCCCAGCTACTTGGGAGGCGGAGGCAAGAGACTCGCTTGAGCCCAGGAATTGGAGGTTACTGTGAGCTGTGATGCCACTGCACTATATCCAGGGTGACAGCTTGAGGCTCTGTTTAAAAAAAAAAAAAAAAAAAACTATGCTGATGTGCACTTTTTTTTTTCTTTGAGACAGAGGCTCAAGCTGTAGAGCTCTGTGGTGTCATAGCTCACAGAAACCTCAAACTCAGGTTCAAGTGACCATCTTTCCTCAGTTTCTCAATTTTTTAGTAGAATACAGGGGTCTCGCTTTTGCTCAGGCTGGTCTTGAACTTGTGAGCTCATGCAATCCACCTGCCTCGGCCTCCCAGAGTGCTAAGTGTGAACTACTTCACCGGGCCTGACATGCACTTTGCACATCTTTTAAGTCATTTGGCAAATTTATTTTCATGTATGGGTTATTTGTGTATTTCTTCTAGACTAGACTAAAGAAATGAGAAAACAGGTCTTGTCTTTGAAGTCTGTAATATCTACTAGTGGGCCTGGCACATGTGGAGACTTAAATACTTATTGAATAAAGATTATAAGCTTTTTGAGGAAAGAGAAGTGTCTGAAGTTGCTTGGAAGCAACATCTGAGCTGCAGATTGTGATTTATTCTAATGTATGTTTCTAGGAATTATACAATGGGATGTTCTCTGTATAGTTAAAGCTTGTGTAGTCTGCATTCTAAATCCTTCTTTTCTTTTTTTTTGCAGTTTAGTGGATATTTTTAGAAACAGATAAGTGGGAAATGGCTGGAAATCAAACGATTATCCAAAGAAGAGCTTAGTTACTTCAGCAACATTCTTTTTAAAAATAACTATCTGCCAAAATGTCAGAACACACTGTTCATAATAGAAATAACAGCAAGATCCTTGGTATTCCTTCTTCCCAAAAGAGTTCCTCACTTAGTACCCCCACCCTTCATAGCAGACTTAAGCTGCATTTGGAGTCAGATATGTCAGAATGTGAGAATGATGATCCATTATTGAGATCTGCAAGTAAAAATAAAGACATAAATAGCACTTATGTTATTTCTGCCTATAAAACAACAAAAGATATATCTCTTACCTCTACCCCTGAAGGTAAATTGGCACTTCAGAGAAGAACTACAAGGAACAAGGAATCATCTTTGCTTGGTAGTGAGCTGGGAGACACAATTGAAAAAACAGGTGAAAAATGTCTTACATTACAACGTCGAACTAAAACAGATTCCTCAGAAAAGTGGAAAACAGCTAAAACAGATCATGTCCAGAAATGGAAAAGAGTGCAGGATGTGGGAGGCAAAACAGAAAACAATTGTGCTTCCAAGGAAACTAGTGCAAATGTAAAAGTTGTAAATAATGATAAAAACTCTTTTGTTGCATCTTCTGTACCATTAACTAAAGATCCACAAGACATGGAAATGATGGCCGATGAGAAATACAAAGATACTTTTTCTGCCCTCAGCCAGACAAATGAAAATGTTGCTCTTAAGTATTCAAGTACTAGAGCACCCATTGTTTCCCAGAGCCAAATTGAAGTTGTTAAATCAGGACACTTGGCTGCAAAACCTTTTCAGAGCAAGCTGGATATGAAAGTGTTAGGAACAGGAAATGTACATCATAGAGGTGTTGGGAAGGACGCTACAAAAAATTCAAATAAATTTGGAAGCTTAGAAAAACGAACACCTGTGAAATGTGTACTAGAACACAAATCAATACCAAAGTGTGGCATGCCTCCATTTAAGAGTCCATCTGCCTCAACACCAAAGAATAGGATGCCTAATCTTCAAGTTAAACAAAGGCCAAAAAGTTCTTTTCTTGCAAATAAAAGGGAAATGTCACAAGAAAATACACTCCCTCCTGAAAAAGAAACTGCGGTTCAGAACACTTCTACAGAAACAGACCCCTTAAAAATAGAGAACAGTCAAGTGACAGTGGCAGTACGTGTAAGGCCTTTCACCAAGAGGTATGTTAGACTTTTTAAAATCTAAAGCCAAGACAGTAACATGTAGTCTGTCTTTAATTCCTTTCTGCCTTTGGAAAGTCAGCATATTTATGTACCTTAAAGCTTCTTGACAATATTTTTTATGTAGAAAGAACTTTTAGTTGTAGTATGTTGATAATTTTGAATGATTGACTGTAAAATAAAAAAACCTAAATCACCATATTTGACATGTGTAAGTTTCTCTAGTATACTACTTTTATTTATTTTTTTTTTTTTTTGAGACAGAGCCTCAAGCTGTCACCCTGGATAGAGTGCTGTGGCATTACAGCTCACAGCAACCTCCAATTCCTAGGCTCAAGCAAGTCTCCTGCCTCTGCCTCCCAAGTAGCTGGGACTACAGGTGCCCGCCACAACGCCCGGCTATTTTTGTTTGGGTTGCAGCTGTGATTGTTGGTTGGCGGGCCCAGGCTGGATTCGAACCCGCCAGCTCAGGTTTACATGGCTGGCGCCTTAGCCACAGGCACCGAGCCATGCACATCTTTTTCAACCCTATCACTACTCTATGTCTGTCCTACCCACAGTGGCTTTTGGAAAGAAATTTTTTTTTTGCCATCCTATCAAATCTATAGGGCCTATAGTCCCAGCTACTTGGGAGGCGGAGGCAGGAGACTCACTTGAGCCCAGGAGTTGGAGGTTGCTGTGAGCTGTGATGCCACAGCACTCTATCCAGGGTGACAGCTTGAGGCTCTGTCTCAAAAAAA
>CAUYON010071189.1:0-15098 GCA_963573935.1 Arctocebus calabarensis
GCCAACTTTCTTCACTTAGTAACTTATTTTATTTTATTTTTCGTTTCTTTCTTTTCTTTTTTTTTTTTTGTAGAGACAGAGTCTCACTCTGTCACCCTCGGTGGAGTGCCGTGGCGTCACATAGCTCACAGCAACCTCCAACTCCTGGGCTTAGGCGATTCTCTTCCCTGAGGAACTTATTTTATTTTATTTTTCTTTTCTTTCTTTTCTTTTTTTGTATAGAGACAGAGTCTCACTCTGTCACCCTCGGTGGAGTGCCGTGGCTTCACATAGCTCACAGCAACCTCTAATTCCTGGGTTCAAGCGAGTCTCCTGCCTCTGCCTCCCAAGCAGCTAGGACTACAGGAGCCCGCTACAACGCCTCGCTATTTTTTGGTTGCAGCCGTCGTTGTTGTTTGGTGGGCCCTGGCTGGTTTCAAACCTGCCAGCTCAGGTGTATGTGGCTGGCGCCTTAGCCACTTGAGCCACAGGAGCTGAGCCATATATATATATATATTTTTTAAAGAAAGTAGTATCTGGGAGACAAAATGACCATGATACTTCAAGCCAAGTTACAATTATCTCTGGGTGATTTACAGATGCCTTAAATAGCTTTACAATAACTTAGGGCCAAGATCATTAAACTATCTTCTACATTCCAACTAAAGGTGAACATTGCTAATCTATGATTTGCTTTCCTTGGGCCTAGACGTGGCCTTAGAATCTATAACTCAGCAGTATAGAAATTCATCACTTTGGCTTGGCACCTGTGGCTCAAACAGCTAAGGCGCCAGGCACATACACCTGAGCTGGTGGGTTCGAATTCAGACTGGGTCCGCCACACAACAATGACGGCTGCAACCAAAAAATAGCTGGGCGTTGTAAAAAGTGCCTGTAGTCCCAGCTACTTGGGAGGTGGAGGCAGAAGAATAGCTTGAGCCTAGGAGTTGGAGGTTGCTGTGAGCTGTGATGCCATAGCACTCTATCCAGGATGACAGCTTGAGGCTGTGTCTCAAAAAAAAAACAAACAAAACAAACAAAATAATAAAATAATAATAATAAATAACACACACACACACACAAAAGAAATTCACCAATTTGCTGGGAATAGTGGCTCACTCGAATAATCCTAGCACTCTGAAGAGGCCAAGATGGGTAGATTGCCCGAGTTCAGGAGTTTAAGACCAGCCTGGGAAAGAGTGAGACCCTATCTCTACTAAAAATAGAAAAACTGGGTGGTGCCTGTGGCTCAGTGAGTAGGGTGCCGGCCCCATATAACTAGGGTGGCAAGTTTGAACCCGGTCCCGGCCAAACTGCAGCAACAACAAGGAGAAAAACTAGCCAGGCATTGGGTCAAGTGCAAATTAGCGCAGCATCTTGGCAGATGCCCTGTAGTCCCAGCTACTTGGGAGGCTGAGGCAAAAGGATTCCTTGAGCCCAAGAATTTGAGGCTGCTGTGAGCTATGACGCCATGGCACTCTACCCAGGCAACACAGTGAGACTCTGTCTCAAAGAAAAAAAAAATCATCAGTGACTGGAGGTGGTCCTTCGAAAGAGGTAAAATCTATTTATGATCCCAATTTTATGATTTTATGGCTTTCTTTCTTTCTTTCTTTTTTTTTTTTTGAGACTGAGTCTCATTTGTCACCTCTGGTACAGTACAGTGGCATTGTAGCTAGCTCATAACAACTTCAAATGCTTGGACTCAAGCAATCTTCTTGCCTCAGTTTCCCGAGTAGCTGGGACTATAAGCACCTATCACAAAGCCTGGCTATTTTTAGAGATGGGGGTCTCACTCTTGCTCAGGCTGGTCTCCCGAGCTCAGGCATTCCACCCACCTTGGCCTCCCAGAGTTGCTAGGATTACAGACATGAGCCAACACACCCATCCTTATTATGGCTTATTAGGAGGCAGATAAAAGTTGTAGTTAGAAAGCAGCAAATAACAAAAGATCCTAGAAGAGGCATCTAGATATACTCTGCCATGGATAAGAATGGTTAGGCTAGGCAGCGCCTGTGGCTCATCGAGTAGGGTGCCAGCCCCATATACCGAAGGTGGCGGGTTCAAACCCGGCCTCAGCTGAACTGCAAAACAGAAAAATAGCGGGGCATTGTGGTGGGCGCCTGTAGTCCCAGCTACTCAGGAGACTGAGGCAAGAGAATCACCTACGCTCAGGAGGTTGCTGTGAGCTGTGTGATGCTACAGCACTCTACCGAGGGCGATAAAGTGAGACTTTGTCTCTACCAAAAAAAAAAAAGGTTAGGCTCAGGGCTCATAGCTCAATGGTTAGGGCGCCAGCCACAAACACCAGGGCTGGTGGGTTCAAACTCAGGCCTGCTAAACAATGACAACAACAACAATAGCCGGTGTTGTGGTGGGCGCCTATAGTCCCAGCTACTTGGGAAGCTGAGGCAAGAGAATCACTTAAGCCCCAGAGTTTGAGGTTGCTGTGAGCTGAGACGCCACAGCACTCTACTGAGGGTGACATAGTAAGACTCTGTCTCAAAAAATAAAATAAAATAACAAAAAGTTTCCTACTTAGAATAAGTATAAGACAGAAACAAATGCAAACTCTGGAGTTGAAATTACAATAAATGAAATAAAAAATTCCCTGCAGTACCTTAAGAGTAGATTCAAAAGAATCAGTGAATTTGAAGATACATATAAATAGAAATATTTAATCTGAAGAAAAAGACAAAAATGATAGAAGAATAATGAACAGAGCTTTAGAGATTATGGGAAAACATTAAGCATACCAACACATATGTGTAAGGAGAACCTAAGAGCGACAAAGGAGAGAAAAAGGGACAGTAAAAGCTATTTGAAAAAATGATTCTAAAAACTCCCCATCCTGTATTTGAGAAAAACATTAACCTGAACATCCTAAAATCTCAAGGAACCCAAAGTAGGATAAATACAAAAGAGATCTACACCTAGACAAATCACACTCAAACTGTTGAAAAATAGACAGAAAAATCTTTGTTTCATCTGAAACAATGAAGGCCAGAAAGCCGCAGAATGACATATTCCAAGTGATGAAAAAGAACAAAACTGTCAACCAAAAACTCTGTTATCACTCAAAACTATCCTTCAAACATTATGCTAAGTGAAAGAAGCCAGTCACAAAAGGTTACATATTATAGAATTCGATTTACATGAACTATTGTCCAGAATAGGCAAATCCATAGAGACAGGAGGTAAGTAGCTGCTACAGATGACTGCTCTTGGGCACAGGGTTTCTCTCTGGGGTGATGAAAATGTTCTGAAATTAGACAGTGGTAATAGTTGCACAATTTTATGAATATACTAAAAACAACTGAATGGCACATTTTATTTTATTTATTTATTTTTATCTTTATTTTTGGGGGGCAATAGAGTCTCACTTTGATTCCCTCAGTAGCATAGCGTCACAGCTCACAGCAACCTCAAACTCTTGGGCTCAAGTGATCTTCTTGCCTCATCCTCCTGAGTAGCTGGGACTACAGGCGCCCATCTCAATGGCTAGCTATTTTTTAGAAATGGGGTATCACTTTTGCTCAGGCTGGTCTCAACTCCTGAGCTCAAGCAATCCACCTGCCTTAGCCCCCCAGATTACGGGGATTACAGGTGTGAGCCATTGCACCTGGCCTGAATAGCATATTTTTAAACAAGTGAATTTTGTGGTAAGTGAAATTTATATAAATAAAGCTGTTATTTAAAAATAAAATACAACTATCCTTCAAGAATGAAGATAAAATATAAACATTCCCAGAAAAAGACTAAGAGAATACATTGCTAGCTGGTCTGCCTCACAAAAAAATACTGAAAGAAGCCCTTTAGGTGGTACCTGTAGCTCAGCGGGTAGAGTGCTGGCCAAATACACCAAGGCAGGTAGGTTTGAACCTGGCCTGGGCCATCTAAAACAACAATGACAACTGCAACAACAACAAAAAATAGCTGGGCATTGTGACAGGTGCCTCAGCTACTTGAGAGCCTGAGACAAGAGAATCGTTTAAGCCCAAGAGTTTGAGGTTGCTGTGAGCTGTGACACCACCACACTCTACCCAGGGCAACAGCTTGAGATTCTGTCTCAAAAAAAAAAAAAAAAAGAAGCTCTTCAGGCTGAAAGTGACACCAGATGGCAACTTGAATCCACGGGAAGAAATAAAGAACACCAGAAGTGGTAAATACGTAGGCTAACACAAAAGACTCTATAAATACATTTTTTTCCTCATTTAATTTCTTAACTTTTAAAAAAGACATAATACTATATAAAGCAATAATTTTAACAAATTATTGAATCATTACGTTTTATAACATATGTATATATATGACAAAAGTAGCACAAAGGAGGGTAAAGGAATAGAACTATATTAGAGAAATTTTTTTTTTTTGTAGAGACAGAGTCTCACTTTATCGCCCTTGGTAGAGTGTCGTGGCGTCACACAGCTCACAGCAACCTCCAACTCCTGGACTTAGGCGATTCTCTTGCTTCAGCCTCCTGAGTAGTTGGGACTATAGGCGCCCGCCACAATGCGTGGCTATTTTTTTGTTGCAGTTTGGCTGGGGCTGGGTTTGAACCCACCACCCTTGGTACATGGGGTTAGCCACAGGCGCCGCCCAGAGAAATATTTTTATAGTTTACCAGAATTAAATGTATTTAATATGTTTAGTATTGATGTATTCTGTGATCAGTTAAGTTGTATACTGTAATCCCCAGAGCGCCACTAAGAAACTAAAAATGATAAAGAAAAATGTCAAGAGGAAACAATGGTATATTACTTAATACTTAACATAAAATGTCAGTAAAGGAAGAAGAGAGGATATAAAGGAAATACATAGTAAAGTGAAAAATGTGATTTTCAGGGTGGTGAGTGTGGCTCAAAAGAGTAGGGTGCTGGCCCCATATACTGGAGGTGGTGGGTTCAAACTCAGCCCTGGCCAAACACTGCAAAAAAAAGAAAAAAAAAAAAGCAATTTTTGTATCACTATCAATAAATAAATAAATGCATGGAGAATCATAAAAAAAGAAAAAAGAAAAAAGAAATTAATTAATTAAATATGAATAGTCTGAAAATGAAGGAACTGTCAGACTGGATAAAAAGCAAGATCTTGAGAGGCCTGAAGCAGAAGGATTGTTTGAGGCCAGGAGTTTGAGACCAGCTTAGGCAACATAGAGAGATCCCATCTCTTAAAAAACAAAGAATTGGGGTGGCGCCTATGGCTCAAAGGAGTAGGGTGCCAGCCCCACATGACGGAGGTGGTGGGTTCAAACCCAGCACTGGCCAAAAAACGAAAAAAAAAAAAAAAAAAAAAAGAAAAAAGCATTTGGCTCAGCCTATGTAGTTCAAGTGGCTAGGATGCCAGCCACATACACCAGAGCTGGCAGGTTCAAATCCAGCCTAGGCCTGCCAAACAACAATGACAACTACAACCAAGAAATAGCAAGGCATTGTGGCAGGCACCTGTAGTCCCAGCTACTTGAGGAGCTAAGGCAAAAGAATTGCTTAAGCTCAGGAATTGGAGGTTGCTGTGAGCTGTGATGCCACAGCACTCTACCCAAGGCGACAGCTTGAGGCTCTGTCTCAAAAAAACAAACAACAACAACATCAAAAAACAAAGAATGTAAAGAAAAGGATAGACAGACAATAATAGATTTCAATACTTCATTTTCAATAATTGATAGAGCCAATCAGAAAATCAGTAAATGTCTTGATAATGTTTATAACCAACTTGATCCAAATGACATATAGAACACTCTACCAACAACTGCAGAATACACACTGTTTCCTAACATACACAGAATATAATCCAGGGGATTATATATTATATAGCAGCATAATTCTCACTACTTTTAAAAGGAATGAACTCATCCCAAGTATATTTTCTGAACACAATGGAATATAATTAGAAGTCAAAAATAGAAACTGAATAAATGGATCAAAGGAGAAATCAGGAGAGAAATTAGAAATTATTTTGAACTAATTTAAATGAAAACACAACGTACACAAATTTATGGGGCTCGGCCCCTTTGGCTCAAGCGGCTAGGGCACAGCCACATACACCTAAGCTGGCGGGCCCGCCAAATAACAATGACGGCTCCAACCAAAAAATGGCCGGGCGTTGTGGAGGGCGCCTGTAGTCCCAGCTACTTGGGAGGTGGAGGCAGGAGAATCGCTTGAGCCCAGGAGTTGGAGGTTGCTGTAAGCTGTGATGCCACAGTACTCTACCCAGGGGGACAGCTTGAGGCTCTGTCTAAAAAAAAGAAAAAAATAATTATGGGATGCAGCTAAAGCAGTGTTCTATAGGAAAAAAAACCCTCAAGTTTCTCCTATGTTCTGACAACACAAAATGCTTCTGTGACCAACTGTTTCCTCACATACACCAAGGAAGCAATTGATATGCAGCAAA
This sequence comes from Arctocebus calabarensis, assembly GCA_963573935.1. Lineage (NCBI taxonomy): Eukaryota > Metazoa > Chordata > Mammalia > Primates > Lorisidae > Arctocebus > Arctocebus calabarensis. The sequence continues at coordinate 6,370 of CAUYON010071189.1, forward strand.
CAGTTGAGCATCTTCTAATTTGTATCAGTCTGACACTCTCTACCAAGAGATAGTCAGATACTGCGGATTGAGGAACCACGCCCCACTTCTGATGCCAATCACAAGCTCCTGAGTTTACCTGTGCTTCAGACAAAGCAGTTCCCATGATGCTCCCACCTTGTTGGATTTGACTAATTTATTAGATCAGCTCACAGAACTCAGGGGAACACTTACTTATATTAACTAGTTTATTATAAAGGATTTTTTTTTTTTTTTTGAGAGTCTTACTTTGTTGCCCTGGATACAATGTCATAGCTCATACCACCCTTAAACTTTTAGGCTCAGACTATCCTCTTGCCTCAGCCTTCTGAGTAGCTGGGACTACAGGTGCCCACAAAAATGAGCTATTTTTAGAGATGGGGTCTTACTCATGCTCAAGCTTGTCTTGATCTCCTGAGCTCAAGCAATCCACTTGTCTTTGTCTCCCAGAGTGCCAGGATTATAGGCATGAGCCACTGCACCTGGCCTTGTGTTATTGTTGTTGTTTTTAATGCACCCTTGAAACACTTGAGTCTGGCAATGATCAGTTTAACCTTGAATCCATGATTTTCAGGGAAATAATAGAGACAGTACTATCCTCATGTCTCCTAAAGGGTTTAGTTGTTGGCTATAGATGTTAGTACATTTCACGCACTGTTGTACTGTGGCTACCTCCAAGATAGTTTTTTTTTTTTTGAGATCATGTCTCACTTGTGGTTCCCTGGCTAGAATGCAGTGGTGTCATCATAATTCACTGCAGCCTCCATCTTCTGGGCTCAAGCGATCTTCCTGCCTCAGCCTCGTGAGTAGCTGGGACTACCAGGTCACTCAAGCAAATTTTATTTTTTTATTTTGTATTTTTTTTCGATATGAGGTCTTGTTATTGCCAGGCTGGTCTTGAACTCCTGGGCTCTAGTGATCCTCCCACTTCAAGCTCCCAAAGTGCTAGGATTACAGGCTCTAGCCACCATGCCCAGCCTTTAAGATAGAGTTTTGAGCACTATTAATTTTTGCATTTGTGCTTGGAAATCACATAAGTGTGAGGAAGAGAGACATTATGCAAAATATAATTTTAGGTAATAGCTACATTAGTGTTTCTTGATTAGAGCAGGTAGATAAGACTTCCTTGTGGATGAATATATACATCTTTGCTTTTCTGCCCCACAGCTGCACGATGAGAATCGGAAGGGGGATTCATCCGGAAGGCATGCCAGGCTGGTGTCAGGGCTTCTCCCTGGATGGTGGTAGTGGTGTTCGAGCTTTGAAAGTCATCCAACAAGGAAACCGCCCAGGGCTGATCTATAACATTGGTGGGTTACATTTGGGACAGTGGGAGAGTTAGAACCATGGGCCAATGACTTCAGTCTTAGAGAAATAAGCTGGCCGTGCATTTTGGTCTCGCTACAAGTGTTCATTTTCTTATTCAGAGCTGGGTCAGGTATCTCCTCTCTGAATGCTAGATAGGTATCAATGCAGATTGTTCTCCTAGGGACCTAAACGCTGTGCTTTTGAGGTCTGTGACTCAGACTCATCTGTATTAGGAAAGTATCAGTTTGGCTTGAATCCTTGTTTTTCAGCAGAATAATAGGAATATTTAAAATGCTTTCCATCCTCCAGGTATTCCCATGCATTTGGTATAATTTGTGAACCCGAAGAGGGTAAGAAGCATTGCTCTTGAAACTGAAGGAGTGAGGTTAAGTGACCTGCCTAGATGCAAAGGAGACGTCTGGGGCAGAAGTAAGATTAGGATGGGGGTCTAAGAATCTGAGGCAGAAAACATACTTGGCATTTGTAGTAATAAAAATATCCCAACTAATTTAGCTTTTAGAGGTGGGAAGGGTGGGAAGGGTAATACGGGTAGTATACCCATGTGCCTAATAGCCACTTCAGAATAATCAGAAGGATTTTCTGAATGGTTCCGATAAATTTGATTTAAATATGTCTCGGGTTTAAATGTTAGTATGGCATCCTTCTTTTAGTATATAATATCCTAGGATCTCAGAGAAATGTTTGGTTTTGAGTGTTTTAACATCCAGAACTGCATTGTCTTGTAGGACTTTCTGTGACAATGGAAATGTTCTATTTTGCACTATCCAACAGTGGAATTGACGATCTGATTTAGGAATTGACTTTTATTTAATTTTAATGACTTTAAATAGCCACACATGACTAGTGGCTACTGTGTTGGGCAGTGCAGATAAGGTCATGTTGTGGTAGAAAAAACTGAGTTGCCAACATTTACATACTTCTCTTGAATCAGGGATATATTTAAGTATTGGAAGATTTGTTAGGAAAAGAATCTTCCAAGTATAGTTTCCTTTTCAGGTTTTTAAACACGGATTTGTATTCATTCTCTCTTGACATGCAAGCTGTCTCCTTAAAGTTGACATTAAGATTTTTTAAAGAAATAAACTTTGTTTGATCTTTCAGCTGAGGATCCTTTTCTCTACTTTTCTCACATTTGTTGGCTCCTCCCCTTAACTATGCAAAGGCTGCTTTGTGCTGAATTTGGCTTTCTTCTGGGGTGTCTTGCCTTTGATATATTTTCCAAAGGAAGCTACCACAGGTTGGCTAGAAGCAGAAGTTGGGACAAATTGGTTATGGGGTAGGGGAAGCTTGCTTCTTTTAAAGCAGTTAGCAGCAAGAGCCACAGAATTCTTGCAGGAGAGGCAAATTGAGCAGACCAGCTAGACATATGCAGTCATTGCCTGTATATACTTTGATCCTAGAAGCATTGATTAAAACTTCTATCATAGGCTCAGCGCCTATGGCTCAACGGGCTAAGGCACCAGCCACGTACACCTGAGCCTGGCGGGTTCGAATCCAGCCCGGGCCTGCCAAACAATGACGGCTGCAACCAAAAAGTGGCCGGGCATTGTGGCGGGCACCTGTAGTCCCAGCTACTTGGGAGGCAGAGGCAGGAGACTCGCTTGAGCCTAGGAATTGGAGGTTGCTGTGAGCTGTGATGCCATGGCACCCTATCCAGGGTGACAGCTTGAGGCTCTGTCAAAAAAAAAAAAAAAAAAAAAAAACTTCTATCATAGTTTAAAGTGACAAGACTGATTTGAGTTTGTTGGTCCAATAAGGAAGAAGGTACAGGGGGTGGGTTACCATAGGACTTAATTATGTCTTAAAGATTATGAGATTTTTGCCATATGTTGTAAGGGGAATTAGTGAAAACTCTTACTTGAATATTTGAAGAATTAGAAAAATATTAGGAAGGTTGAAAGGACAGTCCCGAACTGAGAAGTCAGTGACAGTCCTGCTAGTTAACCTTGTTTGGACCTCCAAAAAGAAGGATTTTGTGCTTCAGCTATTTGAGCTTCCTAAGATAAAAAGGAGGCGGGGAAGCCCACCTCTTCTCCAAAATTGAGTGTCTATACTGTTTTAAGGTACCCCAGACTTTTTTTTGGTAGTATCAAATATATTTTTTGTAGGCAGACTTTACATTGGTTGAGATCAGCTAGCTATGATAATGTTGATTTCTGGCAACTAACACTTTTCTGTGTATCACTGAAGGAGAAGTGGTAGTATATCTCTCTATCCTAATATCACAGAACATTTTTAAAATATGGAGTTTCACGGAGATTTTTTTGTGTGTGTGATTTCCGTAGTCTTTGAGGTATTTTCAAGGCTTATTTTTAAAGGAACACTAGAATTTTCAGGCCAGTATAAGTGAATAATTAAGAGTTTCAGATTGGAATATTTATAATTGGGATTATGTTGGAAAATCTAGGACAACTGGTTGTCATATCCTGTGGTGGAGCCTCTATTTTTATGGTTCTATTGTTACTTGTTGGCTGCTGAATGAGAGTCCTTATATGTCCCATCACAGCGCAAGCAAGCTACATGGGGGTGCTGGTTCTAGAGGTGGGCAGGCCGAGTTTGAATCCCAGCTTTGCTGTTTACTAGCTGCATGACCTAGAGCAGCGGTTCTCAACCTGTGGATCACTACCCACAGGACTGTATTAAAGGCTTGCGGCATTAGGAAGGTTGAGAACCACTGACATACAGCAAATTACTTAGCTTTCCATGACTTAGTTTCTATGTCTGTATAATGGAAATAATGAAAATATTTAACTCATAAAGTTGTTATGACAAGTCAGTGTAAAGCCTTTGGAATAGGTATTGTCAATTTTATTATTTCTACTATAAATATTTTTATCATTGTATCACCAAGGCTCAGCCCAGTGCCTTGAATGTAGTTGCTTTATTTATAGTTTAAGTGAATGAATAATTTGTTCCGTTGAATTTTGTATTTTTAAAAATTGTTATCAGAGTTTTGAGATTTCCTTCTGATTGTTTTGTTCTTTTCCCCTAGTACATAGGAGGTGCTGAAAAAAATTTATTTTATAAATAAATAAAAGAATATGTAAACAAATAAACAAATTCTACAATATTTAGCATAATGTTTACACTAGATTCTTGGGCATTGGGCTAAAAGACAATACTAGAGAAGAGTCAAATGAGTCCAGGGCATTATAAAATCCAACTAAATGATCTGAAATTTCTACTATTTCCTGTAAAAGAGGCAAGTTCTCCAGAATGAAATTTTGTGTCCTAAGAACAAGCAGAAATTTATCATGTGTGACTGTCGTAGTTAGCTTCCTCAGTGGAAAAGTAAGTTCTATGTGACTAAACACCTATATATTTTAGTTGCTATGTGAAAAAAACTAGGAATTACAGAGATATTGAGATTATTTCTGAGACTTTTAAAGGCCTGAATGGGAAGGAATAAGGAATAATAACTTGACTATAGTTGCCATTCCCATTCCATTCCTAGAAGGTTTGACATCTTCCTTGGATGATACAATGATTTTTTCAGCGAAACTAAGTGATTTTTGAAGGCTGTTTATTTTTGTCAAACCAGGAAATTTTTCTCTTCAGATTAATTCATAAAAGTGGTTCTTGTTATTTATAGGTATTGACGTCAAGAAAGGCCGAGGTCGATATATTGACACCTGTATGGTCATCTTTGCTCCCCGTTACCTGCTGGATAATAAATCATCTCACAAACTTGCATTTGCACAAAGGGAATTTGCTAGGGGACAGGTAAACAGTTTGCATTTGAAGAATTACCAGTGCTTATTTCCTAGCACAGTGAATTTTAATGTCATGGCTTATCTCCCCTCAAGACTGTGAGCCATGATAAGCCATGACAAGTTCTGTGATGTGAATAATCATTCTGCCTTTGGGACCCAAATAGCTCTTGGAAAAGGGTAAGGCTCAGAGTTGGTACTTAAAATATTAACATTTGCTTATTGACTAAAGCCAGCAATCCTATGTGTTTTAGGGAACAGCCAATCCCGAAGGTTACATTTCTACCCTTCCTGGTTCCAGTGTGGTGTTCCACTGGCCTCGGAATGACTACGATCAGCTATTATGTGTCAGATTGATGGATGTTCCTAACTGTATTTGGTCTGGTGGCTTTGAAGTCAACAAGAACAATTCCTTCCATATCAACATGAGGTAAGTTTAAGACTCCAAATATAGATTTAAAAGTAACCTTGTTTGAGGTATAGTAATATAAATGGTAAGGCCACACTACTGTTTGTAAAATAGGCACATACTTTTCTGGCTCAGATGAAGGCCTTAGAACTTGCAAAGTGCAGGGAAGTATGAGTGAGCATTTTGATGGGTTGAGCTAAAAGAGGTGTTGCCAATTTTGACTATTGTGTAATTGCTGTTGTCTTAGAGCAGTGGTTCTCAGCCTTCCTAATGCTGTGGCCCACAGGTTGAGAACCACTGTCTTAGAGGCTACTAGTCCAAAGAGTAACATTGAGCTCATATCATGATCACCTGAAACCCTGAAAAGTCTGCATTTAGGTGGTAAATGATTATAACACTGAGTATAAATGTTTTGTGTCCCTATAAATTTGTACTAATTACCTCATGTAAGTTGAGCAGCATTTGTCCTTTTGACTGGCTTATTTTGCTTGGCATCATGCCCTCAATGTTCATCTATCTTGTTGTGTGCCAGAATTTCCTTCCTTTTTGAAGATGAATGATATTTCATTGTGTGTGTGTGTGTGTCTGTGTGTGTATGCCACTTTTTGTTTATCCATTCAATTGTTTTTTGTTTGTTTGTTTGTTTTGGCCAGGGCCAGGGTTGAACCCACCACCCCTGGTGTATAGGGCCAGTGCCCTACTCCTTGAGCCACAGGCCCCACCCAAAATTTCTTTTTTTGTTGTTATTGCAGTTGTCGTTGCTGTTTTTAGCTAGTGGGGGCCAGGTTCGAACTTGTTACCTTCCATATCTGGGGTGGCGCCCTACCCACTGAGCCATAGTCACCACCCCATTATCCATTAATTGTTGATGGACACTTGGTGGCGTCTATCTTTTGAGTGTTGTGATAATGCCGCTGTGACCACAGGTGTACTGATACCTGTTCAGGACTCTGCCTTCAGTTCTATTACATGTAGACCCAGAAGTGGAATTGTTGGATCTTATGGTCATTCTGTTTTTAATTTATGAGGAATGGCCATACTGTTTTACATAGTAGTTGCATCATTTTACTTTCCTACCAATAGTACACAAAGGGTCCTATTTCTCCACAACCTCATCAACACTTATTATTTTCTGTGTTTTTGATTGTAGCCATCCTAATGGGTATGAGGTGGTATCTTTTTGTGGCTTGAGTCACATATCTTTAGTGATTTGAGATGTTGAATATCTTTTCATGTGCTTGTTCATTTGTTTATCATCTTTGAAGATTTATCTATTCAAGTCCTTTGTACATTTTGTGGGGTTTTTTTGTTTGTTTGTTTGAGACAGAGTCTTACTATGTTGCCCTGGGTAGAGTGCTGTGGCATCATGCTCACAACAACGTCAAACCCTTGGGCTTGAGTGATCCTCTTGCCTCAGCTTCCTGACTAGCTAGGTCTACAGGTATGCTCCACCACACTCAGCTAGTTTGCACATTTTTTATTTTCGTTTTTGAGACAGAATCTCATTTTGTCACCCTTGGTTGACATCACAACTCACAACAAACTCAAACTCTTAGGTGTAAGCAATTCTCTTGCCTAATCCTACCAAGTAGCTAGGACTACAGGCGCACGCTATAATGCCCGGCTATTTTTAGAGATGAGGTCTCACTCTGGCTCAGGTTGGTCTTGAACCTGTGAGCTCAGGCTATTCACCTACCTTGGCCTCCTAGAGTGCTAGCATTACAGGTGTGAGCCACGTCACCCAGCCCATTGGTTTCACATTTTTGAATTAGGTTGTTTGTTTGTTTATGTTTCCTATGTTGGAATTCAGTTGTTGAGTTGTAGGAATTCTATTCTTTTCTGAGAGTTTTATAGTTTTAGCTTTTACTTTTAGGTCTTTGATTTATTTTGAGTTCTTATTTGTGTGTGGTGGTGTGCGGATATTTGGTTTTTCCAACACCGTTTGTTAAAAAGGCTCTGCTTTTCCCATGAAGTAGTTTTGGTACCACTTTGAAAATTATTTGACCTTTTATATGTGAAGTGTTTATTTCTGAGCTTTCTAATCTGTGCCATTGCTTTATCTGTCTTTGTGTCAGCACCACACTGCTTTTGATTATAGTAGCTATGTAATAAGTTTTGAAATAAGGAAATGTGAGACTTCCAAATTTGTTCTTTTTCAAGATTGTTTTTGAGTCTCTTGAGATCTATATGAATTTTCGGATATATTTTTCTATTTCTGCAGAAAATGCCATTGGGATGTTGATAGGGATTCTGTTAAGCTATAGGTTGTGTTTTGTAGTATTGACATAATAACAATATTATGTTTTCCAGTTCGTGAACATGAGGTATCTTTTATTTGTGTCATCTTTAATTTCTTTCATCAAATGGCTTTGAAGCTAAAAAATCTGAAGTCAGTGCTATTTAACTATTTAACATGTTTAGAAGCAAAATTTAATCTTTTATACTTTATGGTCAGTTGTTTTTGAAAACATTATTGTACAGGAACAGAAATATGATAATTTAACAAAATATGGTCCAGAATAATACTTACATTTGACTTCTAAATGCACTGATTCATTGGTGGGCCCTTTTGCTGTGGCCTTTATTAATTTGAATTACATCTGGGTACAGTGGTTTTCAAGCTGTCCTCCTGGAAACTGTTGAATTCCAAGGAGATGACATTAGGGGCCAAGGGAGACTCCAGCACTCTGATGCCTACTTCAATCAGAACTTTTGTCTATTAATATGTGTTCTCCATAAGATTTGATTGGGGGAGTTGAGGGGGAGAAGAGAGGTGTGGGATTCTGTAGCTAAAACAACATTGTTTTATTTACTGCCTGCATAGAGGCAGCTCAGATCTGTTGTGTGAGACTAGGAATTCAATTTGGAATAAACAAAAAAGTTACACATGATTACTACAAAAACAAGTAGAAGAGGAGGAAGATGACTTGTGTACTTTTTGAAAATGGTTTTAGTGTGCAGTCCTATACTGCTGAGAGCAGAACTATGCATCTGTTTCTTTTACTTTCTCCAACATTTCATTTGGAAACAAACCATAGAAAAATTACAAGATTGGTACCATGAGTATCCCAATATCTTTTACCTAGATTCACCAATTTTCAACATTTTGCAACATTTTCTTTCTTTTATCTTGCCATCTTCTTCCCTCTTCTACTTTTTTTTTTTTTTTTTTTTTTTTTGATAAAGAGATTAAATCTAAAACCCTGGTATAGTGCTTTGGCATCAAAGGTAACACAAACCACCAAAACCTGGGCACAAGCAAT
>CAUYON010071191.1:0-13517 GCA_963573935.1 Arctocebus calabarensis
AAAAATTGATCACATCTTAGGTCACAAGTCTAACCTCAGCAAATTTAAAAGAATAGAAATTATTCCTTGCATCTTCTCAGGCCATCATGGAATAAAAGTTGAACTCCATAACAACAGGAATCTGCATACTCATTCAAAAACATGGAAGTTAAATAACCTTATGCTGAATGATAGCTGGGTCATAAATGAGATTAAGAAGGAAATTACCAAATTTTTAGAACAAAATGATAATAAAGACACGAATTATCAGAACCTCTGGGATACCACAAAGACAATCCTAAGAGGAAAATTTATAGCACTGCAAGCCTTACCTCAAGGAAAAAGAGGAAGTTAACAACTTAATGGGACATCTCAAGCAGTTGGAACAAGAAGAACATTCCAATCCCAAACACAGAAGAAGAAAAGAAACAACCAAAATTAGAGCAAAATTAAATAAAATTGAAAACAAAAGAATTATACAACAGATCAATAAATCAAATAGTTGATTTTCTGAAAAGGTCATAAAATAGATCAACCTTTTGCTAACCTAACCAGGAAAAAAAGAGTAAAATTTCTAGTTTCATCAATCAGAAATGGTCATGATGAAATAACAACAGACTCCTCAGAAATTTAAATAATCCTTAAAGAATATTATAAGAAACATTATTCTCAGAAATATGAAAATCTGAACAAAACTGACCAATACTTGGAAGCATGCTACCTTCCAAGAGTTAGCCAGAATCAAGTGTTAATGTTGAACAGGCCGATATCAAGTTCTGAAAGTGCATCAATTATACAAAAACTCCCTAAAAATAAAAGCCTGGGACCATGTGGCTTCACATCAGAATTCTACCAAACCTTTAAAGAGGAACTAGTACCTATATTACTCAATCTTTTTGAAAATATAGAAAAAGAAAGGAATACTACCCAACACATTCTATGAAGCAAACATCACCTTGATCCCTAAACCAGGAAAAGACCCAACAAGAAGAGAAAATTATAGACCTAGACCAATATCATTAATGAATATTGATGCAAAAATATTCAACAAGATCCTAGCAAACAGAATCCAGCAGCACATCAAACAAATTATACACCATGACCAAGTGGGTTTTATCCCTGGGTTTTATTCCAGGGTCTCAAAATACATAAATATATTAATATAATTCATCACACAAACAAATTAAAAAACAAAGATCATATGATTCTCTCAATTGATACATAAAAAACTTTTGATAATATCCAGCATTCTTTCATGATCAGAACACTTTTAAAAATTGGTATAGAAGGGACATTTCTTAAACTGACAGAGGCTATCTACAGCAAACCCACAGCTAATATTGTATTGCATGGAGTTACATTGAAATCATTTCCACTCAGATCAGGAACCAGACAAGGTTGCCCATTGTCTCCACTGCTTTCTAACATTGTAATGGAAGTCTTGGCCATTGCAATTAGGGAAGAAAAGGCAATCAAGGGTATCCATACAGGGTCAGAAGAGATCAAACTTTCACTCTTCATAGATGATATGATTGTGTGCCTGGAGAAAAACAGGAGTTCTACTAAAAAACTCTTAGAAGTGATCAAGGAATACAGCAGCATCTCAGGTTACTATATCAACACTCGTAAATCTGTAGACTTTATACATACCGACAATGGTCAGGCTAAAGAAATAATCCAGGACTCTATTCCTTTCACAGTAGTGCCAAAGAAGATGAAATATTTGGGAGTTTACCTAACAAAGGATGTGAAAGATCTCTATAAAAAGAACTATGAAACTCTAAGAAAAGGAATAGCTGAAGATGTTAAGAAATGGAAAAAAATACCATGCTCATGGCTGGGAAGAGTCAACATTGTTAAAATGTCCATACTACCCAAAGCAATATAGAATTTTAATGCAATCACTGTTAAAGCACCACTGTCATACTTTAAAGATCTTGAAAACATAATACATCATTCTATATGGAATGAGGAAAAAACCTTGAACAGCCAAGACATTATTCAGAAATAAAAACAAAGCAGGATGAATTATGCTACCAGACCTCAGACTAACTATAAACTGATAACAATCAAAATAGCATTGTACTGGCACAAAAACAGAGAGATAGATGTATGGAACAGAATAGGGAACCATGAAATGAACCCAGCCACTTATCGTTATTTGATCTTTGACAAGCCAATTAAAAACATTAGGTGGGGAAAAGATTCCCTATTTAACAAATGGCACTGGGTGAATTGGCTGGCAACCTGTAGAAGACCGAAACTGGACCCACACCTCTTACCATTAACTAAGATAGACTCTCCCTGGATTACAGATTTAAACTTAAGACATGAAACTATAAAAATACTAGAAGAAAGTACAAGGAAAACTATTGAAGGAATCCGCCTGGGTGAATATTTTATGAGGAGGATCCCCCAGGCAATTGAAGCAACAATAAAAATACACTACTGGGATCTGATCAAACTAAAAACCTTCTGCATAGCCAAGAACACAGTAAGTAAAGCAAGCAGATGGCCCTCAAAAAGGGAGAAGATATTTGCAGGTTATGTCTCCAACTAAGGTTTAATAACCAGAATTCACAGAGAACTCAAATGTATTAGCAAGAAAAGAACAAGTGATCCCATCTCAGGGTGGGCAAAGGACTTGAAGAGAAACTTCTCTAAAGAAGACAGGCACACAGCCTAGAGACACATGAAAAAATGCTCATCATCTTTAATCATCAGAGAAATGCAAATCAAAACTACTTTGAGATATCATCTAACTCCAGTAAGATTAGCCTACATAACAAAATCCCAAAACCAGAGATGATGGCATGGATATGGAGAAAAGGGAACACTTCTACATTGCTGGTGGGAATGCAAACTAATACGTCCCTTTTGGAAAGATGTTTGGAGAACACTTTGAGATCTAAAAATGGACCTGCCATTCGATCCTACAATTCCTCTACTAAGTATATATCCAGAAGATCAAAAATCACATTATAACAAAGATACATGTGCCAGAATGTTTATTGCAGCCCAATTCATAATTGCTAAGTCATGGAAGAAGCCCAAGTGCCATCAACCCATGAATGGATCAATAAATTGTGGTATATGTACAACACAGAACATTACGCAGCCTTCAAGAAAGATGGAGACTTCACCTCTTACGTGTTTACATGGATGGAACTGCAACATATTCTTCTTAGCAAAGTATCTCAAGAATGGAAGAAAAAGTATCCATACTTAGTCTTACTATGACAGGAAACCAATTTGTAGCTTTCTTATGGAAGCTATAACTCAATTATAGCCCAAGAATTAAGGGAAAGGGGATAGAAGGGTAAGGGATGGGGGAGGATGAGTGGAGGGAGAGTAATTGGTTGTACCACACCTATGATGCATCTTACAAGGGTACATGTGAAATTTGCTAGGTGTAGAATATACATGTCTTAACACAATAACTAAGAAAATGCCATGAAGGTTATGTTGCCAGTTTGATGAAAATATTTCAAATTTTATAGAAAACCAGCACATTGTACCCCATGATTGCATTAATGTACACAGCTATGATTTAATAAAAAATAAAAAGTAAAAAAAAAAAGACAAAGATGGACACTTTATTCTAGTCAAAGGAACAATTCAACAGGAAGACATTTCAATTCTAAATATTTATGCACCCAACTTAAATGCTCCCAGATTTATGAAACAGACCTTTATGGGTCTGAGTAATATGATATCCCACAACACCATGATAGTCTGATGCTCTAACACCCCTCTGACAGAACTGGACAGATCCTCTAAACAGAAACTAAACAAAGATACAAAGGACTTAAATGTGACCCTAGAGCAAATGGAATTAATAGACATATATAGGGGGGTCTGTGGCTCACGCCTATAATCCTTGTACCCTGGGAGGCCAAGGCAGGTGGGTTGCTTGAGCTCACAAGTTTGAGACCAGCCTGAGCATCGAGGCCCCATCTCTACTAAAAATAGAAAAGCTGATGCAAGTGGATTGCTTGAGCCCAAGTTGGAGGTTGCTATGAGCTGTAACACCATGGCACTCTACCTAAAGCAAATGCTTGAGACTTTGTCTCAAAAAAAATAGACATATACAGAACACATCATCCCAAAGCTAAGGAACCTACACTCTTCTCATCAGCCCATGGTACATACTCCAAAATCAACCACATCCTAGGATACAAATCAAACTTCAGCAAAATTAAAAGAATAGAAATTATACCTGGTATCTTCTGAGACTACAAGGCAATAAAGGTGGAATTCAACTCCAACAAAAACGCTCATCCCCACACAAAGACTTGGAAATTAAACAACCTTATGCTGAATGATAGTTGGGTTCAGGAAGAGATAAAAGAGGAAATTGTTAAATTCCTGAAACAATAAGAATGAAGACACGTGTTACCAAAACTTGTAGGATACAGGAAAAGCAGTCTTAAGAGGGAAATTTATCACTTTTGATGCCTACATTTGAAAAAAAAAAAAGAAAGAGGGCACATCAACAAACTCATGAACCATCTTATGGAATTGGAAAAAAAAGAACCATATAACCCCAAACCCAGTAGAAGAAAAGAAATAACCAAAATTACATCAGAGATTAGTTAAATTGAAAACAAAAGAATCATTTAGAAAACAAATGAAACAAAAAGTTTATTTTTTGAAAAAGTAAATAAAATTGATAAACCATTGGCCAGATTAACTAGAAACATAAAAGTAAAATCTCTAATAACCTCAATCAGAAATGATAAGTGGGAAATAACAACAGATGCCACAGAGATACAAGAGATCATCTCTGACTACTACAAGAAACTCTGTGCCCAGAAATCTGACAATGTGGAGGAAATGGATCAATGCATGGAATCACACCCTGTCCCTAGACTTAGTCAAGAAGAAATAAATCTCTTGAACAGACCAATTTCTAGAACTGAGATCAAAGAAACAGTAAATAACCTCCCCAAAAAAATAAAGCCATGGTCCAGATGGCTTCACACCAGAATTCTATCAAACATTCAAAGAAGAGTTTATACTCATGCTCCAGAAATTATTCCAAAACATTGAAAAGGAAGGAATCTTCCCCAATGTGTTCTATTATGCAAACATCACCCTAATACCAAAACCAAGAAAAGACCCAACTAAAAAGAATTTCAGATCAATTTTACTAATAAATCTAAGGCACAAAACAATAAAAATTTTCAAAGAAAGTGTGGGAAAAACACTTGAAGATATAGGCCTGGGGAAAGACTATGAAGATTTCCATAGCAATTATAACAACAACAAAAATACTTAAGTGGGACTTAATTAAACAAAAAGCTTCTGTACATCTAAGGAGACAACAACCAAAGCAAACAGACAACTTTCAGAATGGGAAAATATATTTGCATATTATGAATTGGACAAGAGCTTGATAATTAGGGTCTACAAAGAATTCAATCACTAAAAAAAGACCAAACCCATATATCACTGAGCAACAGACATGAATAGGACCTTTTTTAATGAAAGCAGACAAATGGCTAACAAACATATGAAAAAATGCTCATCATCCCTGATTATCAGAGAAATGCAAATCAAAACTACCCTGAGCTATCACCCAACCCCAGTGAGAATGGCCCACATCGCAAAGTCTCAAAGCTGCAGATGCTGGCGTGGATGTGGAGAGAAGGGAACACTTTTATACTGCTGGTAGGACTACAAACTAATACAACCTTTTTCAAAGGAAGTATGGAGAATCCTGAAAGAACTCAAATGAAACCTCCTATTTGATCCTCCAATCCCATAACTAGGCATCTCCCCAAAAGAAGAGAAAAAAATCCTTTTATCATAAGGACATTTGCACTTGACTATTCATCACAGCTTGATTTACAATTGCCACAATGTGGAAACAGCCTAAATGCCCGCCAACTCGGTAATGGATTAACAAGCTGTGGTATAGGTATGCCATGGAATACTATTCAGTCACTAAAAGATGTAGACTTTACATCTTTTGTATTAACCTGAATGGAGGTGGAATGCATTTTTCTTAGGAAAGCATCACAAGAACGGAGAAGTAATTCTAATATGAAGGCAGTAGATGAGCCAATACAAGGGGCAGGAGCAGGCAGGGGAATGAGCAAGTGGGAAGAGGTGAAGGGGGATGGGGAATTTGGGCACATGGCACAGCTCTTGGGGGCGGGACACAATCAGAAAAGAGACTTTATCTAACAAATGCAATCAGTGTAACCTAATTCTTTATACCCTCAATGACTCCCAAACAATAAAGAATAAATAAAGAAAAGAAAAAGGCATCACTTAAAATGATTTTCTAAAAGAAATGGACAGCAGGCAGCACCTGTGGCTCAAGGAGTGGGGTGCCAGCCCCAAATACTGGAGGTGGCAGGTTCAAACCTGGCCCCGGCCAAAAACTGGTAAAAAACAAACAAATAAATAAATAAAACGGACAAAAGTTTTAAAAAATACTTATTGGTAAACAGCAAGTATTATCATCCTTCAGAATCCATAGGTATAGGTCACCCCCACAAATACCAAAATCCCCTGATGTTCAACTCCCTGGTGTAAATTGGTGTAGTATTTGCATATAACCTACATACATCTTCCTATGTACATTAAATTCACCTCTAGAGAATTAATAATACCTAATAGCAAGTAAATGCTATATAAATAGTTATTATAGTGTGTCAATTTTTTATCTGTGATTTTTCATTGCTGTGTTGTTCTTTTCATTGTTTTTATTTTCTGAGTATATATAAAGCATAGTTAGTTGGATCTGCAGATGTAGAACCCTCAGATATGGAGGCCAACTGTAAACTTATACTATCTGTATCTATAGATTTAAAGAATCTGCATATGTCTTAATCTAGTTAGACAGGCACACCACCCAAAGCCTCTACAAAACAAAAGTAGGGATCCTTGAAGATGAAGGCTGAAAGGAAAAAGAAAGCCAAATTAAATAAGAAAAGAATTCAAGAAAATTCTAATTCTAATAAAAGAATTAAAATCTACCTTGAAGTTAGTTTAAAGCACAAAGGACACCATAGAAAACTGTAAGTTATATAAAGAACAAACTTGGAAAATTCTCAAGAATACAGGAGGTGGGGGAAAGCGAGAAAAATCAATTTCTTTTTTAAAAGACAGAAGTCAAAAGCAATGACCATAAAACAAGGTATAAAGCCCAACATATAATGAGCCCACCTCATTATGGGTGAATATAAATGGGTTCAATTTCCCTGTTAACAAGTGAGGGACTTCAAATGAAGCTTTTTTGAAAACAAAATAATATAATGATAATAATATATATACTAAAAAGTAACATTAAATTAGAGGACTATATAGTCTGCAAACACAAACAAGAAAGGAAGCGCAGGTGAGAAATTAAGTAGGTGAGACTTTCCCATGTATGAACACATGTGAACAAGGCATGCTGGAAGCATCTTCACCAGCTCACAGGAGTTGATTCTACACGTGTCTATGTGGTGACACCACACTGGTCACTTTAAATGACCCATATTTATACCACAGAAACCAACAAATGTTGCAAATTAGAAGAGGTTTGGTCTTGTTTTGTTGTTTGTTCAGTTTTCAGTTTGGAGAGCTGGTTTACCAGTATATGCTTTCCTTCCCTGCACTCCTCAACATTTCCCAGTTTTATAGATATAGCCTATCCTTTTAGATATCAGTTATCATCATTAAAGCCCCTTTATTTATTGTGATGGTTAATTTTATCTGTCAAAATGACTATGCCATGGAATGCCCAGGAATGTGGTCTAGGTATTTCTGCAAGGGCATTTTTGGACAACATTAACATGTTGATTGGTAGCATTAAATAGAATGCCCTCTGTAATGTGGGCAAGCCTCATCCAATCAGTTAAAGGCCTGAACAGAAGGAAAAGGCTGACTCTTCCCTACGTTAAGAGTGAGAGCAGAGTGCCTTTGGGCTTTGGTCTGCTGGCCCCTGCTGTAAATTTGGACCTGCCAATCTCCACAATCATGTGTGTCTCTTCCTTATAATTAATCTCACTCTGTACATGCAGCTATGCAGAATCCTATTGACGCTGTTTCTCTGAAAAACCCTAACGCATTTACATATGTTCCTTTTTAAAGATTTTGAAAACATTTTTATTATTTCATAGCTGTATTAGCAGTATTGATTTAGGTTTAATGTAAGCATTATTCATTTAATTACTTACCACCAGTAATTTTATGCCATGCGTTCCACCTTCTTAAATTTTTAATTTGATTCGTTTCTTAGCTGTGTGGAATATAATGGAAAGTGATTATAGTCAGTAAAGTATGTTAAAGGTATATGTCATAAGCATATCTGAGAATATCTCTCTATTTCATTCTCATCTGAACAGCAGAGAAGCTAGGTATCAAAATCCTAATTCAGTATCTTTTCCTCTCCAAATTCTGTACAAATTGCTCCATTGTCTTTAATTATTTGGCATTTCAGACAAGAAAAATCTTACCCTTATTTTTCTGTATTAAGTAGTCTTTTATCCTATTTGTACACTCATATTTTTATTTATCTTTAAAATTCAAATATTTCACAAAATAGCCTATTTCCTTGATTTCAAAATGAAATCTTTTCACATTTGTAACCACTCTGAAACCAGGATGCACCTTATAGCCACTGTCTGCCTTTGGTAATGTCTTCATTCTGCAGATCCTTTCTAGTGACATTTCTGAAGAGATCAAGCGTGACGCTTCTTAGCCTCGATGCTCCTCATGAGTGGATTGCACCCTTCCTTAGTATTTTTTCACTCATTTAGCACCTAAGTCTTCATTCAGCTAAAAAAGCTTTCTTCTATTATTTCTTTGAATTATTTCTTCTCAATATATTGCTTGTTTGCTCTACAATTCCTCCTCTTATCCTACTGTTCTTCAATTCTTTTTCTTTTCTTAAGCTGGGGTTCATGCCTTTATCCTCTTTGCTGAGTTTTGGAAGAAATTCTTGATCATGTCTCCCACTTCACTTGATTACTTGATCCCCCTACATTCAATAGACACCTATAAACAGACAATGATTGTGTCCATTGCAGATTCAATCTATCAATCATGCATTGTGTCTCCATACAGTCCTTCCCAATCTCTGCCTCTTTCCTCTGTAAGACTCCCCTGCAAATGTATTGCCTACGAATGCCCTGCTCCAAAGACGAGTCGGAACGTGATTTAGGAATAGAGTAAACTCCGCTACTGTCTCATGTCTTGTAGTTCCTCAGACTTGCAAGGCAATATTTGCTCAATTTGCTGAGTTTTGTCCCTCTCTTTTTAATTCTGAGATTCTTTGATATGTCAGTTGCTTTTCTTATGCACTCACTCATCTGTGAAGAGCAATGATGTCACAGCCTCTGTGTCTGGAGACAATAGCATGTCTGTCAAATTCAGAGTTTGAGTCAAGTCAAATTCACTACCTTCACATTCAACTTTAGGCTTTTTCTCCTACTTCTTCCCTTGTCTTCACCCTTCAGGGAAAACTACTCCCAGAGAGCTCAAGTCCCCAGTCTTGCTCTGTCAGAACAAACCACTTCTTCCACTAGCCTCCTCCTCTCTGCATTTGACCCTCTTGCTCCTAATAACCAGTGTTTTCACCTCTCACCTCCTACAAAAGCCACCTTTCCAGAGTATAGTCAGCATATATTGTTTGTGTTTCTTTTTGGAGAATTTTGCTACATGAATAAACAGCCATTACCCAGGCCCCCATCAGTCATTTTTCCTACCTAGACGAGTACACCCCAGAGGGATATTTTTGTTTTTCCTGAAATGATGTGAGATAATTAAGATGCTATTTATTAACTAGTCAAATCATTTTGAAGTCTTTCAAATTGTTTATCTAATGAGATTAAAGATTCACACTAATATTATGGGAAGATAATTTATTTTTCTCATCAAAATAAATAAGCTATTTCTCACATCTCCCAAAGATGGTAAATGCTATTTATATTTATGGAATTATATTTGGGAGGAGGACATGAGAAGATGAAAAAGTCTGCATGATTCCATTAAGGTGGAAATCTGTATTTACCTGCAAGTCAATTAGAACAAAAATAACAAGGCACACTAATTGTTATATGCACACAAAGCAAAGTTAAGTTTTTATAGCTATGTTCACACATTCTCTGTGTGCTATACATTGACAAAGCACAAAGTTGTACATACACATATGTATGTACACACCTATTAATATTGATCTAAAAATGCATCTATATTTTAGCTGAATTTAATCCTATGTACTTTTCAGTTCCTTCCTTTGGCTTTATTGCCAAAAAAATTCCCCCAGAAAGTTCATATTCAATTTATTTCATTTCAATCTTTTTGAAACCATAACAATTTTTGTGGAAAAACAAATGAGGAAAGGTTTTATCCAAATAGATCTTGTTTATTTAATTTTAATAATATTTTTAATATGCAACATTAAATATGTGGTGAATAAAATGATTGGAGGAGGAATATTATTTTCCCAGAATGTTGACAATTTAATATAAAATATAGTCCTTTGAATCTGCAACTCACACTAACAAAATTACCTGTGTACTACCTTTTGATATACATATATGGTTGCCCAATGGGTATTTTCTTCCAGGAATCTACTTAATTCGAAAATATCCTTCTTTTCATATTTTCCTGGTCTCTGACTATGCATCAGATAAACTTGGTTAATTCTCAGAACATTCCCAAGGAGTACCATTCATTACTATGTACTCATTTTATGGGCAAAAGGTCTTTGGCTCAAGAAACTTGCCTGCAACCGTGGGGATGATAAATGCAGGAGATGCCTCCCTAGTTCCAGAGCCTATACTTTTTCCTGTACACTCAGCTGAAACTCCTTGGAATAGAGCTCCTCTTTGGCTGTCACGGTTTCACCCCACACATATACTGCTATCAAACTCATAATTAACTAAAATGCATGTGGAAATCAACAGTGAACTAATATTAGAAAATCTAAAATTGAACTAATTTCTTCAATAGGTCAAAGAGTCATGTGATCCTATCAATAGATGGCTGAAAATATAAAATCCTGATTTTGAATAAACTCCTAAAAAAAAAAAAAAAGGAGAAATAAAGTAAATGAAGAACTATCTCAGACCAGAAGAAACACATTGAAGTGGAAATGAACAGTTTCACTCAAGCCAGAGAAAAAGGCACAATTGTTGCTAAAATCTGTTCTGCAGAAGCATGCTGGCTGCACTCCGCAGCTGGAGAAGCCACTCTCACATGTGACACGAGTGGATTCCTCTCCAGAGAAACAAAGCTGCCCAGGAGGAAGGACCCAGGGCCCAGAGACGGCGAAGTGCATAGTTCCCTCAGCAAAGCCGATTCGTCCATAAGCCCCACTGTGCACACAGAACTGCCAGTCAACACTTTGGTGCTTTATTTTTTGTTGTTTTTTTTTTAATTTGAGACAAAGCCTCATCTGTTGTCCAGACTAGAGTGCCATGGGCTCGGTCTAGCTCACAGCAACCACAAACTCCTGGGCTCAAGTGATTCTCCTGTCTCAGTCTCCTGAGTAGCTGGGACTCAGGTGCCTGTCACAACACTCAGCTAATTTTTCTATTGTTGGTAGAAACAGGGTCTTGCTCTTGCTCAAGCTGGTCTCAAACTCCTGAGCTCAAGGGATCCTCCTACCTCGGTCTCCCAGAGTGCTAGGCTCACAGGTGTGAGCCACCACACCCGGCCCTCATTCTTCAATATGTGTATTAACAGAGAGCCAGGGATCACCAAGCACATGAAGACAACCTCTAGCCAACAACATGCAAGCAAACAAAGAGAATGTCCAGGAAATGGAAAATGGCTGTTGCCGCTCTTGACCCTGAAAAGGCCACTTACACACTTTCTCCACTGCCTAGCAGCTGGAATGTGTACAGACACCTTTGTCTGGAGCTTTGAATCTGAAACAAGAGATGCAAAGAAATAGGGAGAGAGAAGAATGCGTCCACTGTCCAGTGGGCTACACTCTTCCGGGCCTCTGCCTGTGGGCTCCTTCTCTATTGGCTTGGTCCCTGCCCTTTTTAGTAACATGATTCTCCAGTGCTCCTGGAAAGCCTGGGAGCCAGGCAGCTGCTTTCAACAGATTCATTTGCTTTAAGAAACCATAATCAATTTCAATGCTTACAATCAACCACTGTCTCGTGCTGATCCCCAAATTACATAGTTAGGTGAAAAAACAATATAATAGGTGCAATATCATTTCAGTAAAGGTAAAAAGTTACCTACAAAACAATGATTATGGCTAATTTTTATTTTCTTCTTTTCACCATTCTGTATCTCCCAGTTTTTAGACACTAAATACGCAGAAAATGATGTCAAAATGATTAATAATTGATAAATGCCCTCCCTAGCTGTCACAAGTCAAATTCCCCAGGCTAGTGGACTCTGAGAAAGAGATGTGCTTGTTGCGTGACTGGAGACAAGAGAGAGGGGCTGCCTCAGGTGTAAGCCCGCTCTGCAATGTTAAGAAGGAGCGCAAGAAGCAGGCTACAGGCTCTGTTGTGGCATGTAGCAAATTAACTTTATTTCTGACCACCTTATATACATTGGCAGTCACCTACACACTTAATCTATGATTTGCAACATTCGCCATAATCTAACTTCCTCTATCTAACTCTAAACCTAAGTGCAGACATCAAGTCTGCAAACCAGCACACTGCTCTTTTACCTGAACTCCTTGTAAATGAGCCTCAGCTTTTGTGTAAGAAATCTACATATAAATAAGAGAGACAGAGCTATAGGAAAACTGCTTTCTGAAACTCCTCATGTGCTCACCAAGTTAACCTTAAATGGGTTTATGACTTTCTTTCTTCACAGTGCTGAGATCTTTAGGCGTTTGACAAAATTTTGTCTAACCTCTAGACCCTGTCTCCAGGCAAGAAGCTGTTCAGTTTCTAACTCCTTGGAACCAAGGGCTGCAAAAGTTTCAAAGTATCTGTTTCCAGATGACCAGAAAACACAGTCTTTGTATTTGCCTCAGGGTAGACCAAACTTGTTACTTTTTCTGTGAAGGCAGAAGCCAATTTAACCCCTTAGTGGCTCACTCAAATGAGATGTACATGAGACATACATGTGCGGATTTCTAACCCCACATGTGCTCAAAATTCCCTGGGGCCATTCTCAACACCTATGTGAAGGTAAAGAAAGTGGGCTTGGCTGAAGGAAGCAGCTGAACTATGATGCGGCCACAATGAAGGACTTAGCGGGTCCAGGGAGGAGCTCTGGGCCTGAGCGGACCCTTCTGTTATCCTGAACTGCAGCAAGAGAATTCAGGCCTGGACCTGCCTTTTCGTAAGAAAACACGGAGTAAGCTTGAGCAAAGCAGCTCATTTTAGCTGAAGGCAAGTCTTGAAATGAATCTCAGCTAAGCACTTGCAGCCCCCATACTGCAGCAGCTGAGACAATGAAGGCATCATTTCTAAAGGGAAGTGTTGGCGACCATCAGGCCCTCCCTAAAAAAGGTCACAATAAAGCCAATAAATACAGCCACGACATTCAAGCCTCACCACACCGCCGCCCCAGCCAGTGCAAGACTCCAGCTATACCCCGCCCTCTTTACCTTCCCA
>CAUYON010071192.1:0-11287 GCA_963573935.1 Arctocebus calabarensis
TTCTTCTTAGCAAAGTATCTCAAGAATGGAAGAAAAAGTATCCAATGTACTCAGCCCTAATATGAAGCTAATTTATAGCTTTCATATGAAGGCTAAAACCCAATTATAGCACAGGAATACAGGGAAAGGGGAAAGGGGAAAGGGAGGGAAGGGGTGGGGGGGAGTATGGGTGGAGGGAGGGCAATTAGTGGGAACACACCTACGGTGCATCTTAGTAGGGTACTGGTGAAACTTATTAAAGGTAGAGTATCAATGTCTTTATATAGTGATCAAGAAAATGCCATGAAGGCTATCTCTAACAGTACAATCAAAACATTTCTGAATGTATATGAAGTACATTGTGCCCTATGATTGCACCAATGTACAGAATTATGATTCAATAAAATTATTAAAAAAAAAAAAGAAAGGTTTTAGGAAAATGATATATATTTTTTTAACTGCAGAACTTCTTGGAGCTTTTTTAAAAAAACATGCAAATGCGTGCTATCAGTTTCCAAAAGGAAGGAAGCAAAGCAGGTTCCACACGTGTTCAGCCACAGAGCCCTTTCTATCCAGGGCACGGAGAGAAAGTCGCAGTCTGCAGAACCCACTCTGGGGGAATCTTCTTGTCCTGGATGGCTCATTGCCATCCAGTCTCAGCTGTTTAAAATCATTACCTTTCAAGATTCCTAATAAGACACACGAATGCGTAAGACGTTATGTCTTGGCAATCAAAGTGCTTCTCTGTCTCATGATTCTTGAGCACCTTACTGTCACGCACCCCGAGAACGCCTTTCTACACACCCCATACCTTTCAGTCCTTCTGCGAAGATTATATCCCTCGGGGAGGAAGGAGCTTAACCAAATCTGAGCTTTGTCATTGTAAGACGGCACACTGGGGGGAATTAGTCATCATTAGAATGATTAAAATCTAGACAATTTGAAGAACTTTGGCTTGAGTTCTAATGAGACAATAGATGTCAGCTCTTAGGGGGTGCAGCAAACTCCAGTTTTCCATCCCAAGTGAGCAGGAAGTATGCTGCCAGTGGCAGAAATTAAAGAGCAGAAAAGAGACGAAATACTTTTTATTTGTCAAGTTTCTCATCATTAAGTGTGGTATCACTTGGTAGGTTTTTTGTATGTGTTCTTTATGAAGTTGAGAAAATTATCCTCTTAAAAAAAGAGAGAGATGAAATGCTCTTTATGATAATAACCTCACTGAGGTTATTATCCCAACATTGTAGGGGAAGGAAGCTACATTTAAGAGAGTTGTGTGGTAGCCCTGGCTTTGCTCCTAAGAAGCTGCGAAGATGTTGGCAAGTCATCTTCCTTCCCTTTGATTCCGTACCTGAGCGAGTGTGTTGGGCTGGCAGACTCCTAGTGACTCAGATGAGAATCACTGGGTGAGCCGGGAGGATGGCTGGAGTTGACAGAGAGGGAGCTGTCTCTGCCTTCCCCTGGAGCCGACCTGCTTATTTTCTCCTTTGTATTTTGGGCTTTCAGGTAAGATTCTTTTAATGCTACTAAGAGATGGCTTGCAAAACTTTGAAGTAGATGATTTTCAAGGTTATTTCTAACTCTAGCACTGCAAGGGATTATTATTCAGTCTATGCACTTGAAAGCGATCCCCAGAAAAGCCCTTGTGGTCATCACTGCTTTATAATTTGTAATTGAGGCTTGCAATAGTGTGAGAAATTGCTTCTCGAATTTTAATATGCACTCAAATTACCCAGGCTTTTTTGTTGAATTCTGTTTCAGGAAGTCCGGGATGAGTCCTGGGAGTTCGCATTTCTATCAAGTACAGGTAAAACTGAAAGTCATGCTCTGAGTACTGCGCTTCAAAGGGACAGAGCCTCCTAGTGAAATATGGTGGTGGAAAGGTTCAATGCCAAATCAGTGTGAGGGCTGCTGAGCACTCACACTGCTCTTACAGATTAATTATACAAAGCACACTGGAAGAGACTATCACAGTCCTGCAGAAATTTGACTGGCTTTTAACTCAGTGTTTCCTGAATTTCTCTCCCCACAGGATCCTTTTGTGGAGAAACACCCATGACATACCAGCAGCTGAAAAAAAGATGTCATAGGAAACACAATGTAGGGAACATGTTATTAAGAGGGGATGTTAAAATAAATAAATATTTGTTTTTACACCCTGACTCAATCCCTATTTCTATGTTACCAAGAAAAACACATTATTGGGTTTTACCCAAGAATAACCAAATATAAAGCCTCCTTGAATTTTGCTTGAAATTTCAAATGATAAATCTTTTGAAACCCAGACCATTGAATCTAAAGAACAAAGCAGGTGTGGGGAATTGCCTTCCTTACCTGGACAAGGTTGCAGGGTATCCACGTCACTGGTGTATTTGAAGATGTCAGGAAATTCCTCAGCCTGGATCTATTTATTCCTCTGATCCTATGCACGCCACTGCAGATGAGTTCTTCTCGGTTAAATACTTCTTTGTCCCCTGTCTGCACAGGAGCACTCTCCTGGGAGTATAAAACATTTGGTCACTAATATATTCTCGTGGGCAAGAGTTGCTACGTGTTTTTTCCCAAGAGGGCCGAGAAAAAAAGTTAATGGAAAGTGCGTCCACATACCTCCTGACCTTCTCAACAACCCAGTGTAATAACAAGGGTGTACATCATCACTCTTGTTGAATAGGTGAGGAAATTTCAGCGAAGAAGGTAAGTTATGAAGACCTCTCCTTATGGGAAGAGGCAAGATAAAAGGCAAATAAAGAGGTCTAGGAATTAGCAAACTTTTCTTATCGACCAGGCACTTCATATACTTGATGATTTGGCTTAACTTTCCAGGTGGCAAAACAAAACTGAGATGTAAGAAGATGGGCGCCTTGTCCCAAACTTCCCAGTAGTAAACGGTGGAGCTGGGACTCAGAGCTCATGCGTTTGGTTCCAGTGGCACTGGTGGGGGCTCCTAATATGTTTCTTCTCCTATTCAAGATATTAGCAGCTCCAAGGCCTTAAAGACAAGGGGGAAAGGCGTCACTAGTATCCCAGGTGCAAGCTCAGACGCCCATAGCAGCGAAGGTTTCTGCCTGGCAGACACTGCCCAAGGCAGCCAGCATTACTTTATGGTTCCCTCTTTTCTCCCTTTTAAAACATATTGAACAGTATTTTGTACAAGGTGGTACTATCTTTAATGACTATCTTTAATGACTTAATGAAGCACATTTTTGGCAGGGAACAGTTTTATATTACTCATCTAGGAAAAACCCTAAAATTTTTTTATTATAAAAATTCTGTGACATAAAATCTCTATCTTGAGATTTACCCAACCTACATTCTACCCCAACTTTGGTTATCTAGAGTCTTAAACATGTCCTACCTAAGCAAAACCATTAATTGGCATAAAAAGAAAAGCAAAATGTCAAAAAGACCCTATAATATGTATACTGTAAAGACAGGCAGGCCTCTTTAATAAGGCAGCCTGTGCATGGAAGAGGTGTGAGAACATTAGACCAAGAATGAGCACGGGACATATCGGGCAGAAATTCCTTCTGTTGCCAGTGTGATACAACAAGGCTCAGAGCAGATATTCTGTTTCTAAACTTGAAATGCCCTTCTAGGAAGGGAAATTTCCACCATCTGCCTGGAGGGCCATTTGTTCCACATCCTCAAGATGCGATCTTGGTATTTTTCATAGACTTTCACACTCCACATGTTGAATGTAGCCTATATATCATTTTAAATCTCCTTTCTTTCTTTATCTTCTTCTTCCCTTTTGTAACCAGCCAAAGTGAAAGTTGATGGCCTGCCAACCAATCAATCTTAAAGTCCCTGGTGCCACCTGACACTGCTGCTGTGGGGAACCTGTGCCAGGCACTGGGCTAGGCATTTTCTCATTTAAAGTTAATAACTACAATAGTTGTAACAAGACATCTGGTTATTTCTCACAAGGTACTGTGATGCCTGTTTTAATGCCCACCGTAATCCCATGGGATAGAGGAGACTTCCCAAACCTGGTTTCCCATATGAGTCAACAAAGCAATGTTCTAAAAATGAATCCGAACCAAGACCTGTTGGTTCAGAATCTCTGGGAAAGAAATGTGAAATTTCCATTTTTCAGTGTGTATTCAGAGAACTGCAAGGCACTCTGAGGTTACCAGCATCTGAGAAAGAAAAGACAGATGTTGTTCTTGCAACATAGCTCATTGGGAAACTGAAGCTCACAGAGAAAATGTGCATTCACCATGCCTGTGCTGAGCTGACCTTGACTCCACACTACAGGGGCCCTTCAGAGCCTCATCTGAGGGTGGCATTCAGCTCAAGGTGTGGTCAGTGTCACCTGGGAGCTGGTAGGAAGTGCAAACTTCCAGATCTCATCAGACGAGCTGAGTTAGAACCTGCATTTTAACCAGCCCCCACCTCCAGGAGACAGTGTGAGCAGTGCTGCTGTGTACCATGGGAGTGGGAACTGAACCCTGCATTCCCAGGCTTTATTGCCAGCCAGCTTCCTTTAGGTTTCACCAGCAGGAGGCAGTGAAGGCGAAGAGCAGGTGAGGGGGAGGGAGGAGCCATATTTGTCCACAATGGCAGCATTTCTTATGGAGCTGGAGGAAGGGACTTCCTTCACGGAGTCCCTGCTCAGAGGCAGGTGACCGTGGGCTTCGTTTAGCATGCTAGCATGGTGGTGAGCGTCAGGCTGAGCAGGGACTTCTGGGTTCCTGCCCATGATGGTGGTGCAATTCAGTAATAGCAGCAGCAGGGTCTGGGCGCTGCTGATGATCGTGCCCAGGAGAAGTGGAAACTTCCCAGAGTCAGGATAACTGTCCCTTCTTCTCTTTTGCATTTTCAGCCCTTCTGATACCATTATAAACAATTGCTGGCATTGAATTGCACTCTATGGAAAAAACAAGAGTGTTTTTCCTTTCCTGCCTGGACATTAACTGATACAATAACATAGCTATCACAGGATAACCACTCTCTTTATCAAAGGAGCAGGATGGAGTTTCAGCCGCAGGACTACCAACTGCAAAGCCACATTCTTAACCAGTACCAAATATGTCAAAGCACTGGTCAATATTCATTTATGTAGGGCAAATGACAAATCTTTTTGCTATTTGTTCTTTTATTCACTGAAGGGATATATGCTGACAATGTATTGTGTGTTAATCTCTGTGATAAATTCTGGAGACCCGAAGTTCAATAAAACATAGCTTCTTCTTTCATGCAAAAAAAATTGACAAGCAATTGATTGGGAGACAGTGTGGTAAGTTCAAGTTCTGACCAACATCTGAAAATGTGCCAATTTTAACATGGCTGCCACCAACAAGTAAGACAAATCCAAATAGACTGGGACTTGGATTTGGTGCCCCTGACGATAGGAAGTCCTTTGTGAGAACAAAGCAGTGACTTCTGGATAGTGAAGGTGTCCAGTATTGGCGGTCCTCTTGCACTAAGGTCACACCTGTGCCATCCATCCATCCATCCGTCCACCCATCCATCCATCCATCCATCCATCATCCATCTATCCATCCATCCATCCATCCATCCATCCATCCATCCATCCATCCATCCATCCAACCATCCATCCGTTTGTCCATTCAACTAACAGTACTGAGTGCTTTAGAGTAGGTTTTCGGTCTACCTTAGGAATTAAGCTCTTGAACAAAATAAGGTCTCTTATCTCACGGGGCTTCCATTTTTAGCAGAGATAGTCAATAGGTAAGTAAATACTCTCATTTTACAAAAAGTGCTCTGAAGGAAATTTGTGGAGATTAGTGAGAGTGACTGGGAAGGGAGCAATTTAGATACACTTTTATTAGAGAAAATGATGGTACAGAAGCCACTATCCTTGTCCTCAAGGGGACAGTGGGGAGGACCATGATGTGTCTGCGAGGCAGTGCTGGGCACATGGTAGGCAGCATGTGAGAGCCCCTTCAGAGCCAGCCTCCCTTCCAGCAAAGCCGGGCAGGCAGCGTGAAGGTCAGGTTCCTCCGTGGTTTTTCCTTGTGGCTTTATTATACAGCTGGAGGTGGGGTGGCATAGACTTTGTAAGTTTCATTTTTTCTCCTTCCCTCCGTCCCTGCCTTCTTTCCTTTTCCTCCTGTTCTTCCTCCTTTTTCTCCTCCTTGCTTTCCTCTTTCTCGTTCTCTCCTCTCCTCTCTCTCTCTCCCTCCCTCCCTCAAATGTTAGGACCTTTGCAGTTTTAGTGTTCTAAGAAGTCTCATGTTCTCTTTAAATATAGTACTTTTCTATTACAATCTTAAAGGCACTTCTAATGTGAAACTACAGCTCTCTTTGGCTATACAAAGTTATTTTTTATTATTCGCTTTGTACTTCTGCCTTCACTGTAATTCCATTCTTTTGGAATTTCTATGAGTCATATATGAAGCTCCTGTATGATGCTTATATTTTCTTTCTCTATGCATCTTCTTTTCATCTTTTTGACCCAGTTTTTGAAAAATGTCTTCAATGATATCTTACTTCTATTTTACTTGTTTTTTTGCAATTTTTAATATATTCAAAAATGGTAAGGACTTCTTATTCTCTATTTGTTGCTTTTAAATAGCTTTAATTTGTTGTATTGTGAATGTGTTATATACTCAATTTTCTCTGAAGGTACTAATGGTATCGTTTTATTTTCTCTTGTTTAATTTTCATATTTTCCATGTTCTTTCCATTGGTCGAGGTTTAGATTTTCTGGTTATTTATATTGATCTTCACTTTTTATATTTCAGGATTTTCTGACTTAGTAAGTTTAGGCTGCTGTAACAAAATACCATAGACTGTGTGGCTTTAAAAATAGATATTTATTTCTCAAAGTTTTTGAAAGCTGTGAAGTTTAAAATCAAGGTGCTGGTCACTTCAGTTTCTGGGGAGAGCCCCCTTCCAGGCTTCCTCTCTGTGTCCTCACAAGGAGGTGGGGGTGGGGAATGATATGGTCTCTGTTCCTCCTTTTTGTAAGAGCACAAATCCCATCTTGGGGTCACCACCTTCATGAACTCATGTAAATCTAATGAACTCCCAAAGGCCCCACTTGGAAATACCATCACATTGGGGCTAGGATTTCAACAAATATGATTTGGGGGGACACAAATATTCAGTCCATAACAATGAATAATATCAAGTTTAGGGGAGGATATGATACAGTGAAACATTAATACATTGCTAGAGGGATTGTGAAATGGTACAGCCATTTGGACAACATTTTGTCAACTTAAAAAGAAATTCAAACCTGAGTATCTAAATATGTAAAACACAGACATTCTACTCTTAGGAATCTATTCAAGATTCATATCTATAAAAGACACATGTATGTTCATAATAGCATAATTATTGATATTATTATTAATTTAATAACCTAAACCACAGAAACAAAGTTTCATTAACTAGTAAATGAATAAACAAAATGTGATATGCCACAAATAACCAAGTACTAGTTACCAACAAAAAAAATTACAAATTACTGATGCAAGCTTCGACATGGGTGAGCCTTATATCTTTTATTCTAAGTGGAAAAAAATTAAACTCAAAAAGACCATGTATCATGAATATTTTCATTCCCATGAAATGGCTATAAATAACAAATTATACAGACAGAAGATAAGTAGTTGCCGAGGACTGGGAGTAGGAGATTCAATTAATTATAAAGGGGCATAGGGAAATTTTGGAAAATTAGGAAGTATTCTAAATCTGGATTGTGTTGATGGTTGGACAACTGCAAATGTTTACTGAAAATTATAGAACTATATACTTAACAAGTGAATTGTATATAAATTATATTTCAGTAAAGCTATGAATTTTTGTCATGAAGGAAGTGATGGAGAAATTAATTGTATGCGTTGTTCAAAGTAAAATATTTGTAATTTTAAAAATTCATCCAGGTGTTCTAGTTTAGGATACTGCCATGGTAATTTTTTGACCTCTGATTTGAGTCACTTTAATTCATCTCTATGATTCTTACTTTTTTCCTTTGTCATTAGATAAAGATGCACTAGACCATTCTAAACTCTCTTCCATCTCTGATTTTGTAGACTTCTTTAAACTAGTTTAGTATATTCCTTGATCTGTCTGTTAGACTCAGTCTGCCAGAAAATTCCCTATAGTTTGTCTTTGTTGTTGGGGCAGAGTTGGGAATAGACTGTCTAGTACTTTCCTGCTTGATCAAGACCTTCAGAGAACATTTTCATCTACTTATAACCATCCAGAGGAGCTAAGCACAGCTGGGTAAATACTGAGCCACATTCAGCCAATTTCTTTTAAGTGGGTATGCTCATTTTTAACTTATTTTTACACAAGAGATAATTTTACCAGGCAAATTTAGCTTACCACATGTAAATGCCAACATTAAAACTAAAACAGAATTGATTATTCCCTACTAGAGCTTGTTGGTTTAGTTTATGGACTGTAGTGTGATATCAGAAGTCCAGTGAGTAACTTGTTGCCATAGCTTAAAAAGTATGGATTTACTCATTTTTCTTTTGCTGATGCCTTTTGGCAAAGATATGATGCTCTTTTTAAGTACTGAGGGGCAGTTTGTGAATCCTCATTTAATTTTACTTTGCAGTTATGGATTGCTATGGATGGATGGATGTTTTGTATCCTCAAAATCCATGTGGAGACCTTAGCCCCCAAGGTGACAATATTAGGACTCTTTGGCAGGTGATTAGGTCTTAAGTGCTCTACCCTTATAAAAGAGACCACTGGGCATGCTCCCAGCACTTCCGCCTTGTGAGGACACATCAGGAAGGCCCACCATCCTGACCCAGGAAGAGGACCCTCACCAGCTAGACACCGCCTCCACTGCTGTTCTGACCATGGCTTCCCAGCCTCTCCAACTGTGAGGATGTTTGATGTCTTACCTGCTCAGTCCATGGGAGTTGGTGATGCAGCCCAAGGACCCTGAGGCACAGACTAACGTGTAAGCTGTAATGTGCGTACAAACACACTAGGGATCTTGTGGAAATACTGATGCTGCAGCAGTTGTTTTAGGGATGGCCTCCAAATCTGCAATTTAAACAGACACAATTTTCCATTACTGGGCAGTGGATCACTCCCTGAGCAGTGAGGTGTCTGAATGAAAACAGAAACCACAGACGGGAAGATGGTACAGGAAATGGCCTCACCTTTGTGATAATGAAAATCAACTTACAGAAGGAATAATTTGCCTCCAGTTGTAGTAAATTTCCCATCGGGAGAGATGGTCAGGGCGAGGCTATTAGGAATACAGCAGCAGGAATGAGTGGATGGGGTGTTCTAGGCCAGCCCACTCCATGTCTTCACTCACTGTGAGAATGCACGCTTATGTTCTTTGGGTGTCTTTTCCATCTCTGACCTGTATACATAATGGTGTATTCCCATGGGCATATTTGTAATGTTTTCTCTGCATTTTTGGACCACACTTTACTTGTACTTGGGGCCACTGTGTTATAAGTACAAGCTTGTTAGTTGCATGCCCAGGCAATACTGGTCTTCTTGTAGCCCTTTTCCCATGCAGTAAGCCCACAATGGTAGGGTTGACTTCTCTATAAAGTGGTGATTCTTTTATCTTGATGGGGGAAGGATAACCTCCATCATCTTTCTCAGCAGATTCTTATTGATGAGAGTAGGAAATTAGGTCTCCTGGTCCAATATTTATCCTCTAACTTACACTTATTATCCTGAAGCTGGAATTTTAGATGGTTACATAGATAAATAAGATGGCATTTTATTCTTACTCAACTGTTGATCTTTACAGGTATGCTACACTGACCAGAGTTTTAAAGGAAATAAAGGATGAGGCCTTCATCTGCAGGACTTTCACCTGCAAAAAGTGGTGGAAGGTACCCTGGAAAGAGAAGGATCAGTCACTCTGACCACAGGGAACTGCATAAAATGAGAGAAAGCAGAATGTGTTTTAGGTACATGCCAGGAAAAAGCACCCCCACCCAATTCAAAAAAGTGTGATAAAAATATTAGTAATGCCCTCTCACTCTTTATGATTCTATATGTATAGAACCAACATAATTTATTCATTGTGTTTCTACAAGCCACTTAACACTACTTGGCATTTTGCTACCACTATAGGTATGTTGGGCATACACTATGCTCTGCGATGTGATGTCCCCAATCTTCCTATCACCTCTTCTGGAACTCACTTCTTTTTTCTGCTCCACAACTCTCACTGTTCCTTTAGGCCAGTGATGGGGCTTCCATGGCAGCATTCAAATCAGGGGGAATGGACCACTTGGTGTTATAGTTGGTAGTATTTTCCCCTCAACAACATTCTATCCACTTTAGGATAGAAGTGGCATCCAAACTAGATTTCTGAACATCTATGAAGCTCCCACTGGGATAAAAAGCAAGAAATAACAATGTATATCCTCAAAAATATTTCTTGACTAGAATAAGAGCTCAGCTACAAAGAACTAAGTTTCTGGTCCCTCTGGTATTCAACTCATGTATTATTTGTACTAGGGATTCAATAGTAGAGAATAAAAATTTATTCCTTTTCCTGACTTTCAGAAAAACATATTTCCCCAAAGCAGGTGGCACCCTCTGCCAGTTAACAGCAGGTCTTTAATTTCTTTTTCTGTATTTGCTCACATTTGAATCTCCCCACTTTATGGGAAAATGAAGTATATCAAGACAATAATAAAACAACTTGGAGCCATCAATGCTGAGTACACATTTAAAATTTCCTGTTCCAAATAATTTAATAACTTCTTGAATGCAAAAATAGACTAGATTTAAAAAATTTAATAGTGAGACTGCAAAGGGGATTAATAAAAACCTAGAAATTATTTATTGAATTTATATTGTATTATATAATTAATGACTCTATTGTTTTAAGTGTCCTCTCATTTGTATCATTTCTCAGTTTTCAAAACATTTTCCAACCTCTTACTGCATTCTGTCCTTATAGTCATTACTTGAGTTTGGTTGGATAGGCTTTTAAAAACTCAAATTTTTAAATAAGAAAAAAAAATTAAGGATAACTTTAAAATGTTTATGAATATTACCTCAATGCTCAGATTTTTATGAGCCACATCCCAGAGATTTTCTTTGGTGGACAAATAGGAAATAAATCTGGAGTAATAATAAACCCAAGAAAGATGCTTAAAGAAGTGAAAGCATATTTTTTTTTTTTTTTAGGTAAAGCCTCTCTTTAATGACATGTTATTAAATACTTGCTGTGTATAAGACACTATTCTAAGTTCTTTTTTTTTTTTAATAATTTTATTGAATCATAATTATGTACATTGGTGCAATCATAGGGCACGATTCATATACATTCAGAAATATTTTGATCATACTGTTACAGATATCCTTCATGGCATTTCCTTGATCACTATATAAA
>CAUYON010071193.1:0-11143 GCA_963573935.1 Arctocebus calabarensis
GATGTGCGTTCCTCGACCTTGTCTCTTGACTCAGCTCCAAACCGTTGGCTTTCTTGCTAAATTTCTGTCCTTTAACTCTCCTTCTGGACAGGAGTGTCTGCAGAAAGCTGGCTACAGACTGCCATCTTGGCTCCTCCCCCCTTGTCTGTCTTTTTAAAAGTTTTTCCCTTTACATTTGGCCCACCTACCACCATTGGTACATATCAAGAGAACACTTCTGAAAAAAAATATATATTTTTTTCTATTTTTTTGGAGACAGAGTCTTACTTGTTCACCTTCAATAGTTGGTTCACAGCTCACAGCAACCTCATACTCTTGGGCTTAAGTGATTCTCTTGCCTCAGCCTCCCAAGTAGCTGGGATTTCAGGCGCCTACTACAACCCCTACCTATTTTTTAGAGATGGGGTCTTGCTCTTATTTAGGCTGGTCTTGAACTTGTGAGTTCAGGCAATCCACTGCCTTGACCTCCCAAGTGCAGGAAAATATATTTGATTAAGTAAATCAAGAGGGGAGTCCCAAAGTTGGATCAAGATGCTAGATATATCCTGTGTGGCAACAGGATAGCAAACATTTTAAATTAAACAAAGAACCAAAGTCAATGTATTTTTTATTTTTTTTTCTAATCTGACAAAATTAGTCAGAATGATTGAGTCAAGGTTTATTGCCAATATTTAGATTCTAGATTGAAAAAAATTCATTTAATAATGATAATATTTCATTTACTCTGAGAATTTTATGTTATTGCTCCAGAAAACACAGCCCAAGTATTAAATAGCATTTGCAGCCCTCAAATTGAATAGTATTTAATACAAGTAACTTGAATGATTCACTATTAATATCTTCTGCCATGCCATCACCACCTCCATTATTGATGGCATTAATTAACTGGTCTTGTTAAAATTTCTCGGCTGCTTTGATGTGGGCATATTTGTAAGGCAAAGGGTAGCCAAACTAGCCAAAAAGCTATTAGGATGGAGTTAATGCAAGTAGAACTTCCAGAAGAAATAAAGGACTGTTCATAGTCACTTCAGCAGACTTTCTTTGAGACAGGACAGCTGTGCAAATTAAGGGAAAAAATGGTAACTAACTAACCATTGTTAAGAAATGGGCATGTTCTTTTTGATCAATTCTATCAGTAGCCAATAGAGTAAACAGAGTATGACTGTACTGTTAACCTTTGAATTTGAAGTTCCATTGAAAGTTGAGTATAGTATTTTATGTAAAGATGTGAACTTACATGCTTGGCCTTTTCAGCTGACTTGGCCAACAAAATTTGTTGGGTAGCAGATGTTTATTAGGTAGTGGCTTAAAATCTGCATCTGTGTGAGAAAAGAGAAAATGCAACTGAGTTGAGAGAGGATTAACTGCTTTCTGGACCTGAACAATAGGCTCAATTGACCGCTTTGGGAGCTACAAAATTAAAGGGGCTTTTCAGAGTTGCTGTGGTTTGAACCAAATAGCTTAGTCTTTTTCACTCATCTCAGCAATTGGATGTGGGACACCCTAAGAAGGGTAAGACCTTAAGCAAGGTGCAGCGTGGCTCTGAAGCAGAGGCAATCCCTAAGGGTTCTGATAGCTGAAGGTGCCTGGTGACAGTGTTTTCAGCAACTGGGCAACAAACCTTTCCTTGCCATGATATCTAGGTGACTTATCATGTGTCCATTACACCAGTTCGGTACCTTTCAAAGATTTTTGAGTGTGGTTTATGTTTTAGTCTCTTTGTGCTACTATAACAAAATATCTGAGACTGAGAAATTTATGAAGAACAGAAATTTATTTCTCACAGTTCTGAAGGCTGGAAAGTCCAAGATCAAGTTGCTGTTTTAGTGTCTTATGGGGGCCTCTTTCTTTGACAGCTTCTTCTCTCAGCATCTCCATATGGTAGAAGGCACTAGAGCAGCAATTCTCAAACTGTGGGTCGTGAGCCCTTTGCAACAATGAAAATCCATCCTGCATATTAGACATTTACATTATGATTCATAACAGTAGGAAAATTACAGTTATGAAGTAGCAATGAAAATAATTTATAGTTGGGGGTCACCACAACATGAGGAACTTTATTAAAGGATTGTGGCTTTAGGAGGCATTAGAAGATTGAGAACCACTTCAGTAGAGCAAAACGAGATGGATGCTGTGGCTGTGTGAAGTCTCTTGTCTTAACCCAGTTCCTGTAGGTTGAGCCCTCATGACCTGATCACCTCCAAGCCCCAACTACTGATACTCTTGCACTGAGAATTAAATTTCAAAATGAATTTTAGAGGGGCACAAACATTCAAATCATACTAGTCCACAATAAGACATACCCCACATCACACACAGGAGTGCATGCTCACGCTCCCTCTCGTGTGCACACACATAAATAAAATTTCAGAAAATAATCTTAATATTTGCACCTATTGCATGTGCTATACCCTGGTACTTTCTATTTCATTTTCTTCCATTTCATCCAATATCGTTCTGTTTATCTTTATTTAAAAAAATCCTGGCTGGGTGAAGCAACTCACATCTATAGTCTCAGCACTCTGGGAGGCCAAAATGGGCAATGGGATTGCTTGATCTCAGGAGTTGGAGATCAGCCTGAGCAAGATGGAGACCCTGTTTCTACTAAAAATAAAATAACTAGCTGGACCTTGTATCAGGTACTTGTGGTCCCAGCTACTTGGGAAGCTGAGACTTGAGGATTGCTTGAGCCTAAGTGTCTGAGGTTATTTTAAGCTATGGCACTATGGCACTCAACCCATAGTGAGACACTAAACAAAAAAAAAAAAAAAAAAAAAAAAAGAAAATGCAGGGAGGTGCCTGTGGTTTAAAGGAGTAAGGCATCGGCCCCATGTGCCAGAGGTGGTGGATTCAAACCTAGCCTTGGCCAAAAGCTACAAAAAAAAAAAAAATGCTGTTTATAGCTCACTAATCTGATTTGTAAGACCCACTCTTAAATGACAACTAACTACTCCAGTGCAAGTAGGATAGGCTAGTGTTTCCTTATGTGGTTGGATTACTTTCATTTCCAGAAAACCAGAAAAGAGCCACAGTGCAGTTTTGCAAATCTGTAAAGAGATGTGGTTCATCACAAATCTCTAAATCCTTGAATGCCTTGTTCCAGGTGGGGTGTCATCTATGATTATTTGTTCTGACAGTATGAGCTCCAAGCTAAGATTTTTGAAGAAGAAAGACGCTAATTACTGGGGGAGAAAATAGTAATGCCAGTGAGAACCATGATTTTCTATTTACTAGCAGAGTTTTAGAAGGACGTCACGTAAAGACCCATTAGTTTTTTCAGAGAATGGACTCCTGTGATCTGTTTTGTATTGTAACTTTCATGAGAGAAATTAGCGGATGAACTATTTGGTGACAGGCTTCAGAATACAACTTCAGAAACATGTAGGAAAAATGCCTGCATGGAGTAGTATGGTCATAGATATGAAGTTAAGAACAAAGACTCCATTTTAAGGTAAAGATATGAAAAAGATCATAAACATAACAATAAGAAATCTAGGAAGATGATACATAAATAATTGTTTCTCTACTGTGCCAGAAACAGCTATGGCAACAATAAACTAAAAAATGTGCCCTTTTTGCTTGAAATCAGAGAAATGAGTCTAGGGGACTTACTTGTTCCAGACCTACACTCAAAGAAAACTTAGTGTCATTTATTTAAAATTTAAGATATGTAAGCAGAATAAATATGGTCATGTGATTGAAGGATAAAAGCCAAGACATGGTAAGAAAGAAAGTGAAAGATAGTTACTATTTTTCAGCTTCTGTGCTAGGAACTCTTCAATTTGTAATCATATGGGGTGTTCATAAAGTTTGTGTGGAAATTAAAATGAACTTTACGAACACACTGTATTTCATCCTTGCAGCAACTTTCTGGGTGAAATTGCTAGCTAATAATTTTCATAGATGTAGAGCTTGAAGCTAAGATGTAAGTAGCTTAGTGTAGTCAGTGCAGTCAGGATCAGAATTCAGCTCTGACTACCCCTTTTCACTATTTCGATGTCATATATACCTATGTTTAAAATTTTTCCTTTTAAAGATCTGCAGGAAAAATAGACATTACAATCAGACATGAGTTTACTTATGTGTCAAAATGTAAGTTGAAAACTGGTTCATCAATTTACTATCATGCTTCCATATTTTGTATTATTGCTGCATATGAGATGAGAGTATTTTTATCTTTTATTTTTTAGAGATAACTGTCACCCTTGATAGAGTGCCATGGCATCACAGCTCACAGCAACCTCAAGCTCTTGGGCTTAGGTGATTCTCTTGCCTTAGCCTCCCGAGTACCTGGAACTACTCCTGCCACAATGCCCAGCTATTATTTTCTTTTAGGTTTAGCTGGGGCCAGGTTTGAACCCACTACCCTAGGTACATAGGGCTGGTGCTCCACCCACTGAGCCACAGGTGCTGCACAAGATGAGAGTATTTTATGCTATAAAAATCATTGTCTCAAAATTTCTTCTCACAATGTTGTATCTGTATTGTATTTTATTAAGCTGTTAAGAAGTTCAGAGCCATATTTTAGCAACTGAAAGTAACACCTATACACTGCAGAAGAGTGGAGGTGAAAGTCAACCAAGATCTGGAAATTAGTGAACATAAAATTTTTTTTTTATTAAATCCATATTGGTGTACATTAATGCAATCATGGGGCACAATGTGCTGGTTTTATATACAATTTGAAATATTTTCATCAAACTGGTTAACATAGACTTCATCGCATTTTCTTAGTTATTGTGTTAAGACATTTATATTCTACACCTAGTAAATTTCACATGTACCCTTGTAAGATGCACTGTAGATGTGGTCCCACCAATTACTCTCCCTTGACTCAACCTCCCCTCTCATCCCCTCCCTCTCCTCTTTCCTCTTCTTTGTGGGATACAATTGGGTTATAGCTTTCATAAGAAAGCTATAAATTGGTTTCATAGTAGGGCTGAGTACATTGGATACTTTTTCTTCCATTCTTGAGATATTTTGCTAAGAAGAATATGTTCCAGCTCCATCCATGTATACATGAAAGAGGTAAAGTCTCCATCTTTCTTTAAAGATGCATAATATTCCATGGTGTAAATATACCACAATTTATTAATCCATTCGTGGGTCGATGGGCATTTGGGCTTCTTCCATGACTTAGCAATTATGAATTGGGCTGCAATAAACATTTTGGTACATATATCCTTCTTATGATGTGATTTTTGTCTTCTGGATATATACCCAGTAGAGGAATTGTAGGATTGAATGGCAGGTCTATTTTTAGATCCCTAAGTGTTCTCCAAACATCTTTCCAAAATGAATGTAATAGTTTGCATTCCCACCAGCAATGTAGAAGTGTCCCCTTTTCTCCACATCCATGCCAACATCTCTGGTTTTGGGATTTTGTGATGTGGGCTAATCTTACTGGAGTTCAGTGATATCTCAAAGTAGTTTTGATTTGCATTTCTCTGATCATTAAGGATGATGAGCATTTTTTCATGTGTCTGTAGGCCATGCACCTGTCTTCTTCAGAGAAGTTTCTCTTCAAGTCCCTTACCCACCCTGAGATGGGATCGCTTGTTCTTTTTGCTAATACATTTGAGTTCTCTGTGGATTCCAACCTGCAATATTTTCTCCCATTCTGAGGGCTGTCTGCTTGCTTTACTTACTGTGTTCTTGGCTTTGCAGAAGCTTTTTAGTTTGATCAGGTCTCAGTAATGTATTTTTGATGCTGCTTCAATTGACTGGGGGGTCCTCTTCATAAAATATTGACCCAGGCTGATTTCTTCAAGTGTTTTCCCTGCATTTTCTTCTAATATTTTTATAGTTTCATGTCTTAAGTTTAAATCTTTAATCCAGTGAGAGTCTAACTTAGTTAATGGTGAAAGATGTAGGTCCAGTTTCAGTCTTCTACAGGTCGCCAGCCAGTTCATCCCAGCACCATTTGTTAAATAGGGAGTCATTTCCCCACTGAATGTTTTTAATTGGCTTGTCACAGATCAAATAATCGCAAGTAGCTGAAGTCTTAACCATAGAAACTAGGCAAGAAAATGTGATCAAGGGTATCCTTGTAGGGTCAGAAGAGATCAAACTTTCACTCTTTGCAGATGATATGATGTATATCTGGAAAACTCCAGGGATTCAACTACCAAACTCTAAGAAGCGTTTATGGAATACAGCAGCATCTCAGGTTAGAAAATCAACCTCATTAGTCTGTAGGATTTAAATATACCAACAATAGTCAAGTTGAAAAACAGTCAAGGACTCTATTCCATTCACAGTGGTGCCAAAGAAAATGAAATATTTGAGAGTTTACTTAAAAAAGAATGTGAAAGATCTCTATGAAGAGAATTATGAAACACTAAGAAAAGAAATAGCTGAAGATGTTAACAAATGGAAATACTTACCATGTTCATGGCTGGGAAGAATGAACATTGTTAAAATGTCCATACTACCCAAAGCTGAATACAATTTTAATGCAATACCCATTAAAGCTCCACTGTCATACTTTAAAGATCTTGAAAAAATAATACTTCGTTTTATATGGAATCAGAAAAAACCTTGAATAGCCAAGACATTACTCAGAAATAAAAATAAAACAGGAGGAATTATGCTACTAGACCTCAGACTATACTATAAATTGATAGGATCAAAACAGCATGGTACTGGCACAAAAACAGAGAGGTGGATGTATGGAACAAAATAGAGAACCACGAGATGAACCCAGCTACCTACTGTTATTTGATCTTAGACAAGCCAATTGAAAATAAAATTTTTTATAGATATATTTCAAAACGATTATATATCATTATTATATGATTACAATGCAATATCACTTTTACAGTATGTTACTATTTTCAAGCAACATCACATCTAAGAAGTGTAGTGTTATTTTTAAAGAGAGTATCAGACTAATTTTTATTTGTCAGCATTTATCTGCAGATGAGCTTATGTTCACTTCAATTGTCATCGCTGAGGGGGGTGGAGCAAGATGGCTGACTGGAAGCAGCTTCCGAAAGAGGCTCCTGTCCTAAAGGAAAAGTAACCTCCAGAAACTGTGCAATTAAGCTAAAGACTGGGAGCCCAGCTGAGAGAGAGAGAAGTGATAACTGTAGGTCACCTTTTCTGAGGCAAGCTGCGACTCCAAGAAAGCAAGCTTCAGGTACAAAATTCATCTGAAAGAAAAAGTGTCCATCCCTTCCCCCAAGAAAGCTGTGGGTTTTTTGTTTTTCTGTTTCCTTTCATTTTTCTCTTTGTTTGCTCCTGTGTGTTTTCTACAGACAGGCGGTGAACCGTGGACCTCTTGTCTCCCCCCATGGAAGAGTGCTGTGGGAAGTGGGGTCTGCTTCCCCCAGAGTGACACTAGTGTGACTCTTGAGCACTCTCTTGCTAGGCATAAAAACTGAAGTAAAGTTTGTCCCACCATTCTGAAATTATAGTACACCCTTCCCCCCTTACCTGACAAATGAGAAGCCTAACCCCCCACTGAGACTGAGGGAGGAGGTTCTTGAGCAGTGCACCCCCAGCCACCTCCCCACGCCTCCACCCTGCCTGCAGGAACAAGAGCCCCACTGACAGCCAGGGGGAGCCTCCCTCTCTCCAGCCAGGAAATCCGCCGGTGACCACACTCCCTGTGACCCAGGCCTGAAGCCCACCCAGCCCCCGCAGGTCTGCCTCTAAACAGGGACTCCACCAGTGACCCTTCGGGCCTGCACCTGGCATCTGCAGGGCCTCTATAGACCTGCCCCTTGCCAGAAACTCTCCCAGCGACTGTGCGGCTCTGCGCCCAGAGCCTGCCAGGCCTTTGCAGGCCTGCCTTCTGCCAGGGACTCCACTGGTGACTACTAGGCCTTTGCAGGTCAGCCCCCAGCCAGAAGCTCCCCCCTGAGAGTGTGGGGCACTTGCCTGGTCTCTGCAGCCCCACCCTCAGCCAGGGACTCCCCTGGTGACCATGCGGACCTGTGATCACACCTGTTTGGCCTCTGCAGGCCTGCCCCCAGCCAGGAACTCCTCCAGTGACCATGCAGCTCTATGCCCCGTGCTAACCTGGCCTCTGTAGGCCCCGCCTTCTGCCAGGAACTCCATTGGCGACTGCCAGGCCTCTGCAGAGCCAGCCCTGGCCAGGAACTCTCCTAGCGACTGCGACTGCGCAGCCCATGCCCCACACAGGCAGGGTCTCCGCACTACCACCCATGCCAGGGACTCTGCCAGCGGCAGCATGGCTCTGCACCCTGTGCCTGCTGTGCCTCAGCATGCCTGCCTGAGGCAGAGACTCCAGGAGCCGCACAATCTACTTCCTCTCTCCCGTATTCTCCCTGCCTCTGCACAGTCCTCTCTCCCGTA
Source organism: Arctocebus calabarensis (assembly GCA_963573935.1). Taxonomy (NCBI): domain Eukaryota; kingdom Metazoa; phylum Chordata; class Mammalia; order Primates; family Lorisidae; genus Arctocebus; species Arctocebus calabarensis. Next base: position 8,323 of record CAUYON010071193.1, read on the forward strand.
TCTCCCTGCCTCTGCACCAGCCCTGCCCATCTGGCCAGGGACTACAGAAGCTGCGGAACTGGGGCCTTCACTCCGGAGCCCTCCCTGCCTCTGCATGGAGCCCTCCTCCCAGCCAGAGACTGCTGGAACCATGGGCTCTCTTTGCCAAAGTCCCAGGTGCCTGGCACTCCCAAAAGCATGTGCACCATCCCCAGCCCTGCTGCTGGATCTGGGAGTGCCACACTCCAGAGCTGCTCCCGCAGTCAGAACTCCCTGGCTGGAGCAATCCCAGAGGAGCTACACAGAGTCACTCCCTACAAAGTTCCAGCAACAATAGAGTGATCCCACCAGGGATCACCCTCCTAACTCTTAGGATGGCCAGAGGAGAGACACCTTCCTAACTCTTAGGATGGCCAGAGGCAATGGTGAAAAACAATCATGAGGTGGAATCAGTGGAAAAACTCTGGCAATATGAATAATCAAAGTAGATCAACTCCTCCAAGGAACAACAAGGCAGGCACAGCACAAGATCCCTTGCATAGGCAAATGGCTGAGATGTCGGAAATCAAATTCAGAATCTGGATAGCAAATAAGATCACTGGAATGGAGGAAGAGATGGAATTAGAATTTCAAGCAGTAATCCGAAAGTTGACCCAAAAGATGTCTCAAGAATTCAACGAATTCAGAGACAAAATGACCAAAGATTTTGACACATTGAGAAACGAAGTTGCAACCCTTAAAGATCTGAGAAATAAAGTAGAATACCTCAGTGACAGAATGGAGCAAGAAGAAGAAAGGACTTATGACATGGAAGATAAAGCTTTAAAACTCTCCCAAACCTACAAAGAGGAAGAGAAATGGAAGGCAAAAATAGATCATTCTCTCAGAGAGCTCTGGGATAATTAGAAGAATTCAACTCATAGGGATCCCCGAAAGTGATGAAGCGGCTTCACAAGACACAGAGTCTCTTTTTCATGAGATTATGAAAGAGAACTTTCCAAACATGCCAAGAGATTCTGAAATTCAGATAGCAGACAGTTTCAGAAATGCAACATGACTCAAACTGAATAAGACATCCGTCAGACACATCATAATCAATTTCACTAAATTAATATGAAGGAGAAAATTCTGAAAGCAGCCAGACGTAAGAAAACCATTACCTACAAGGGGAAGAACATTAGAATAACTGCGATCTCTCTGCTAAAAATGTTCAAGCTAGAAGAAGGAAGTCATTAAATTTAATCTCCTAAAACAAAATAACTTTCAACCAAGGATCCTGTATCCAGCTAAACTGAGTTTCATTTATGATGGAGAAATTAAATACTTTAATGACATCCACATGTTGAAGAAATATGCCATAACTAAACCAGCTCTCCAGAGTATTCTCACACCTATCTTCCTTAATGACCAGTGTAATCCTTCACCACGAAAGTAAATCCATTCAGAAACTTTTGATCAAATTCCAACTTCCAGTCATGAAAGGATTCAAAATATCTACCAGACTTTCAAAAGGCTTATCAATATTCTCAATTAATGTGAATGGTTTAAAGTGTCCTCTAAAGAGGCACAGGTTGGCTGACTGGATACAAAAACTCAGGCTAGATATTTACTGCATATAAGAATCTCATCTTACCTTAAAATATAAATATAGATGCAAGGTGAAGGGATGGTCATCTATACGCCAGGCAAATGGAAAGCAAGAAAAAAGCAGGTGTTGCAATCCTATTTGCAGATACAACAGGCTTTAAACCAATCAAAATAAGGAAGGATAAGGATGAACACTTCATATTTGTTAAAGGTACTACTCAATATGAAGAGATTTCAGTTATTAATATTTATGCACCCAACCAGAATGCGCCTCATAAGAGATACTCTAACAGACATGAGCAACTTGATTACCTCTAGCTCCATAGTAGTCGGAGGTTTTAAGACCCCTTTAGCAGTGCTGGATAAAACCTCGAAAAGGAAGCTAAGCAAAGAAATTTTAGATTTAAACTTAACAATTCAATATTTGTTTTTAACCGACATCTACAGAGCATTTCATCCTAACAAAACTGAATACACAGTCTTCTCATCAGCCCAAGGAACATACTCCAAAATTGATCACATTCTAGGTCATAAGTCTAACATCACAAATTAAAAAAAATAGAAATTATTCCTTGCATCTTCTCCGACCATCATGGAATAAAAGTTGAACTTAATAACAACAGGAATCTGCATACTCATACAAAAACATGGAAGCTAAATAACCTTATGCTGAAGGACAGAAGGGTTATAGATGAGATTAAGAAGGAAATTACCAAATTTTTGGAAAAAAATGGCAATGAAGACACGAATAATCAGATCCTCTAGGATACTGCAAAGGCAGTCTTAATAGGGAAATTTAGAGCACTGAAAGCCTTCCTCAAGAAAACAGAAAGAGAGGAAGTTAACAACTTGATGGGACATCTTAAGCAACTGGAGAAGGAAGAACATTCCAACCCCAAATGCAGCAGAAGAAAAGACATAACCAAAATTAAAGCAGAATTAAATGAAATCAAATACAAAAGAATTATACAACAGATCAATAAATCAAAAAGTTGGTTTTTGAAAAGGTCAATAAAGTAGACAAACCTTTGGCTAACTTAAACAGGAAAAAAAAAAGGATAAAATTTCTAATTTCATCAATCAGGAATGGTAAAGATGAAATAAATACAGACCCCTCAGAAATTCAAAAAGTCTTAACAAATATTACAAGAAACTTTACTGACAGAAATGTGAAAATCTGAAGGAAATTGACCAATACTTGGAAGCATGCCACCTACCAAGACTTATCCAGAACCAAGTGGAAATGTTGAACAGG